>SKCR01017662.1:0-177979 GCA_019454045.1 Zanthoxylum bungeanum
GGCATTACGCGCTTTCAAATTATTTCATCAATTTTATATATTTATTAGTTGGATAATATTCTATTATTTTTCTTGTAACATTGGACTGTACCCAAAATATCGTTAATTGAATATTTTGACTATTGCAATTAAGATGACTGGAAAGATCGGGGTTAGAGACATTATCATGGGCGGAAATGTCTTTAATGGCGAGAACTTTCCTTATTGCGATATGAACCTCAGGATTGTCCTGGGGGCAGAGAGGATGCTCTATACGGTAGAGAGACCTCTCGGGCCTAAGCCCGGAAATGAGCAGCAGCTTGAGCTTGAGTTTTGGAAGACTCATAGCGATGACAACTCAACTGCTCAATCCTTCATGCTCGCTGCGATGACCCCTCAATTTCCTCTCCAAAATAAGGGATTGGATCCCTATACTATGATGGAAAAATTGAAGGACCTTCATCGATCTAACTGTGGGAACACAGAAACTGGGCGACGCATGCTGTTCCGGGCTCGCGGCCCGGTTGGGAGTACGGAGTAGCCCGCGGGGGACTAAACCGGAGAATAATGGAGTCGCCACCCGGTGTGAACCGGGAAAATGAGATTTAAGGCCGCACTCACCCCTCGCAAGGGAAGACCTCAAACCGTTGGGTTTAGAATGGTCCTTTACTTATGCCACTTGTAATAAAATGATTTGTGCCATAATCTAACCAAGCCTAAGCAACATATTTCCAAGGATAATCTATTTCCAAGTTCGCATGCATAAATCAAAGGTTCATCTAAGTTCACATGTAACACATTTTTAAGTTTGCATACAACCTATTTGCATATAATCTATGTCCGAATTTACATGCATAAAGATAAATATGGCTAGCATACAATGTTATAAGCACATTACATTCCATCATAGGCATGCCGATAGATAATAATTGTACAATCACGCATGAAAGCGAATCGGAATAACGGCAATCATATAACTTCATGAACATGTTGAATGGATGAATGCGGAAGCATAAGTAGATGACTACCGTGTAAACATACATCATGGAAACGAACATGTAATCTTGTGCACACAATAAATGGCTAAACGAGAACATGAACAATCAAAAAAGAAAATGACAAAATGAGTAACCATGCATGAGATGTGATGAAAAAGACTTAGTTTAGTGTATGCGCGTTCGTGTAGCGTTCGAAAACGCGTTCGAACGGTAAACAGAAGGTTCTCGTTCGTGTGGCGTTTGATAACGCGTTCGAACGGGACCAGACCTGATGAAACAAATACATGCGCGTTCGAGTAGCGTTCGTAAACACGTTCGAATGGTAAACAGAAGGTTCGCGTTCGTATAGCATTTGATAACGCGTTCAAACGGGAGCAGACAGAAAACATGCGTTCGTGCGGCGTTCTGAAACGCATTCGAATGAGGTTGCAGCAGTGACCTCCAAAATGCAGTAAAACAACATGACACATACATAACGGATGAATAGATGACACCTAATAAATAATAACGGGTTAAAAGGCGCGGCTAAGCATCGTGCTAAAGGATTTTAACCCCTCGAAACTGAGGACCTTTAATCCGACTTACTAAGCCCATGCGCAATGCAACATGATGCATGATTATGCAAGAAGATGACATACAAAGAAAAGTGAATAACGAAATGAGAGGCGCGGCGAGGTATCGTGGTAAAGGTTCTTTAACCCCTCGAAATGGAGGACCTTTAATCCAACTTACTAAGCCCATGCGCAATGCAACATGATGCATGATTATGCAAGAAGATGACATACAAAGAAAAACGAATAGCGAAATGAGAGGCGCGACGAAGTATCGTGGTAAAGGTTCTTTAACCCCTCGAATGGAGGACCTTTAATCCAACTTACTAAGCACATGCGCATCACATCATAATGCATATAAAAATAAAGACAATGATATCGGACTTCGTATACCCGATTGAACACATCTCACATTCAACCGAATATACATCATCTGGCGCGGTAAAGCATCGTGGTAAAGGATTTTAACCTCTCAAGATAGAGGACCTTTAATCGCACTTACTAAGCCCATGCGCAAACAACACAATACATATATAAAAAGTAAGACAACGATATCAGACTTCGTGTATCCGATTGAACATATCTCACATCCAATCGATATACATAATAATCGGCGTGGCAAAACATCATGGTAAAGGATTTTAACCTCTCAAAATAGAGGACCTTTAATCGCACTTACTAAGCCCATGCGCTTTATCTTATCATTACATAAACAAATAACATGCGTAAATCAAGTAGCGAATAATAAACAAATCAAAACAACATAAAACGAAATATGCGCCGTTTACTCAAGTGGTACGTGGAGTTGTATCCCGAGTACAGATCATACTACCGTCCATTTGAATCGGCTATGAAATTTATGTCTGGGTTTCCATCCTATATACCAGGAGAGGCGATACATTTTTCATTTTATTCAAGGGTCACAACATACATCATTTCAATTCATGCGTTTTCTATCTATTCAAGGGCCACAACATGCTTCACTCCACAATAATCATGCAAATGAAACTCAATAAATAATAAAAATACAACTGAAAAATGGATGTGAAAGAATACCCTCAGGTCTAACCTTTTATGTCGACTTTCGGAAGCGCGTTACAAGTCCGTCGGAAGGGCTATCACTCCGCAACTTTTCTGGTTCACCGGTCTGCGTCTTTCTTCGCTGTTTCGCTGCTCAAGCTACTATTTTGACTCCGTTTTGCTGTTGTTTTGCTGCTGTTTTCTGGTCACTGCTTCAGGTGTTTTAAGGGACTATTTTGGGGTTGTTTTGTGCGGTTTTGGGGACTATTTTTGGTGCAGTTTTGGGGGCGAATTCTGGACTGTTTCAGGACAGATTTCAGTGATGTTTGGGGAAGTCGGTGCGCTGTTTGAGTGTAGGTGTTGGCAATTGCTACGTGTGTTTTGCTTAATGTAAGGGCTGGTGGAGGGCTTTTAGTCACGGTAGGAGAGAGTTGATGGTGCGGCTGTTCTGGGTGTGTGAGGGACAGCAATGGATCTGGTACGTGGCTTGAAGGGCTGGTGAATGGCGTTTGTGCTTTTTGTGGGTTCACGTTAAGGCTGTGTGTAAGTTTTGTGAGTGGCGTGAAATAGGGCAAAGGCTGATTGAAGTGACGAGTGGGCTGTGGCAGTGCGTGGTCAAGGGGCAATTAACATGGTGAGTGTATGCTAATGGCTACAACGTGTAATGGAGTGATCAACGTGTAATGAAGGAGCAGGCTTATGAGTGGTGACTTTGCGAGTGGGCAGGCTTGTGAAGAGTGTCTAGGGTTTCTGTTTTATTTTACTTTTGGCCGTGAGTGTCTTGTCGTTGGGAGATGAATAGGGTTTAGTTTGTGTCCTGTTTATATAGAGAGAGGGAAGGTAGAGGTGTGAAGGCATTAGGGTTTGCATGGATTTAAAAAGGAAATGGATCAAATAATAAAGGGATGGATTCAATTTGATTTATTAAAGGAAAGGAATAATTGTAATTGGTAGGGAATTATTAAATTAGGTGAGTGATTTAATTAAATGGGGAATTATTTAATTAGGTGAGTGATTTAATTAATTAGGAAGAGATTTATTTAATGGTAGGTGATTTGATTAAATTTAGGAAGAGATTTGTTTAATTGGTAGGTGATTTAATTAATTAGGAATTTAATTTAATTAGATTTTAATTTCATTTAATTTCAATTTAATTGGTTTTTATTTAAATTTGTGACATGTTTTAATTATTTCTTGGATTGGGCTTGGGTGAGATGGGCTTGGCTTGTGTCTTATGGGGTTTGGGCTAAGGGTGCTTTAAAACGGAGGTCCAACGAGTGAGCCTGGAGCTAAACAAGCGAATAAAATTTAACGAAATACCGATTCCCTTCCGACAACCGTTTCCCGCAACTTCCTCGACTAAAAAGGTTGTGTCTCCAAATGAGACTCATCATAGGGACTCACATGCAAAAATGCAGTGCCTACAGTCGCCCCCACTTTGATGAGACTTGTGTAATGTGTAACAGTGACAATCCTATCAAAGTTATGCAATGCATTTTCACTTACCTGGCTCACCAGCTGTTGCTTAACTTACTTGTTATCCTGAGATGCTTTGACCTCTGGGCTTTATTCCCGAGCTGCGTTGAGAGAGAGATTTATTCCCCTGGGCTTTATTCCCGAGCTTTTTTGAAAGTGGGCTTTATTCCTCTAGGTTTTGTTCCCGAACTGTGTAGAGATATGGCTTTATTCCCCTGGGCCTTGTTCCCGAACTGCTTTGAAAGTGGTCTTTATTCCACTAGGCTTTGTTCCCGAGCTATGTTAAGATAGAGTTTTATTCTCCTGGGCCTTGTTCCCGAACTGTGTTAAGATATGGCTTTATTCCCCTAGGCTTTGTTCCCGAACTGTGCTGAGAGAGAGTTTTATTCTTCTGGGCTGTATTCCCGAACTGTGCTGAGAGAGGCTTGTGAAGCGGGTTCATCATGAACTACAATATGATGAACCAAGACCATACTCTTGGAGAGCTGATGGCAATACTGCGTGAAGCAGAAAAAGAGCCATTGAAGGGCAAAAAACGTGAGGCGTACTTCGCTTCAACATCTCAGTCTCCCAAGGCTTGGTCGAAGGCTACTGGAGGTGTAAAGAAGAAGAACAAGAAGGGCAAGGCCAAATTATCAAAGTCTTCTGGGAAGGCAAAGGACAAATCCTTAGATGTATGCCTGCAGTGTGGAAAACGGGGTCACTGGAAGCGTGACTGCCTTGAGTACAAGGCACACATGAAGGAAATCAAAGCGAGCAAGGCACCGGCTTCAAGTATGTTTGTTATAGAAATAAACATGTCTACTTCTAGTTTTAAAAATTGGATTTTTGATTCTGGTTGTGGTACTCATATATGTACCGATGTGCAGGATCTGCAGATTAGCAGGAGACTGGCCTCATGAGATATTGACCTCCACGTTGGAAATGTGACTAGAGTCGCCGTTTTGGCCGTTAGGACTTATATTTTGGAACTGCCCTTGGGGCATGTACTTAATCTTCATACTGTTATTATGTACCTAGTTTGACTAGGAATATTATATCTGTATCTTTATTAGCCCAATGTGGGTATACTTTTGTATTTAGAAATATTGGGTGTTTTATGTATATAAATGATATGGAGATATGCAGTGCTGATGTAAATAATGGTCTTTATATTTTGAATATAAATCAATCTCAAACATATAATATAACAAACAAAAGGCTTAAATTAAGTAACAAAGATGAAAATTATATGTGGCATTGTCGTCTGGGACACATTAACAAGACTCGCATATCCCCACTTTCGAAGAGTGGGTACTTGGACGAATTTGATCCAAATTCATATGACGTCTGCGAATCTTATTTATTAGGAAAAATGCCTAAAACACCTTTTAGCGGTAAATGTGCATATGCCACCGAACTATTAGCCCTCGTTCATAGTGACGTATGTGGGCCCATGTCTAGCCAGGCTAGAGGTGGATATGAATACTTCGTAACTTTTACGGATGATGCATCGCGTTATGGTTATGTGTATCTTATGAGACACAAGTCGGAAACCTTTGAGAAATTCAAAGAGTTTCGACACGAAGTAGAAAAACAGACCGACAAAAGTATTAAAACATTACGGTCGGACCATGGTGAAGAATACTTAAGCAATAAGTTTCTATATTACTTGAAGAATATGGTATTCTTTCACAGTGGACTCCTCCTGGAACACCTCAATTAAACGGTGTGTCCGAACGGAGAAACTAAACTTTGTTGGACATGGTAAGGTCGATGATGAGTCACACTGAGCTACCTATTTCCTTCTGGGGATATGCATTGAACAGTGCAATACTTATTTTGAATAAGGTTCCGTCAAAGTCTGTTCAACAGACTCCGTATGAGATATGTACAGGAAAGAAACCGGGTTTCTTATTCCTGAAGATTTGGGGATGCTGGGCATACGTTAAACTTTTATTAGGTACCAAACTTGAACCCAAATCGGATAAATGCCTATTTGTAGGTTATCCTAGGGAAACCAAATGATATTACTTCTACAACCCACAAGAGAACAAAGTATTTGTTGCTCTACATGCGGTTTTCCTTGAGAAGGAATTCCTAAATGCAGTGGTTAGTGGGCGGAAAGTAAAACTCGATGAAAATCGGAGTGATACTGTTCCTGGCACATAATCCTTAACGGAACATGAACAGTTCATCAGGGATGACACTGTACCTCAATCTTCGAATACATAAGAACCGCGTAGTTCAGAGAGAGTAAGAAAACAACATGAGAGGTATGGGTTTCTGATCTCACCTCATGTAGATATTAATCTTATTGAGGAAGACGAACCGACTACGTATGAGGAAGCGATACAAGGTATCGACTCCGGTTTATGGCAAGATGCCATGAAGTCCGAAATGGATTCCATGTACACCAACCAAGTTTGGACACTGGTTGATGCACCAGAAGGCGTAAAGCCTTTTGGTTGCAAATGGGTCTTCAAGAAGAAGACCGACATGGATGGCAACATACAAACGTACAAAGCTAAGCTTGTAGCGAAAAGGTATCGTCAACGACATGGTGTCGATTACGATGAAACTTTTTCACCTGTTGCCATGATTAAATCCATTCGGATAATGCTTGTTATTGCTTCATATTTCGATTACGAGATATGGCAGATGGACGTCAAAACCGCTTTCCTTAACAGAAACCTTTGGAGGATATTTATATGTAATTGCCTGATAATTTTGTCGTACCAAAACGTACAAACAAGGTTTGCAAGTTAAATCGATCCATTTATGGATTGAAGCAAGCATCGCGTTCTTGGAACCAATGTTTTGATGAGATCATAAAAGAATATGATTTAGTTCAAAACGATGATAATCCTTGTGTATATAAGAAGGTTAGTGGGAGCGCATTGACATTCATTGTCCTTTACGTTGATGATGTATTGCTAATAGGCAATGACATTCCCATGCTACAATTGGTGAAAGCTTGGCTTTCATTAAAATTCTCCATGAAAGATCTGTGAGAAGCAGCCTTAATTCTGGGAATAAAGATCTACCGGGATAGATCTAGAAAGCTGTTTGGACTCTCCCAGAGCACATATATTGACAAAGTGTTGAAGAGATTCAACATGGAACAGTCTAAGAGGGGACTGTTTCCAGTATCATATGGCGTCACTCTATCTAATGACATGTGTCCTAAAACTCAAGATGAGAGAGACAACATGAGTCGGATCCCGTTCGCCTCGGCATTCGGATCGATCATGTATGCCATGATATGTACATGACCTGATGTCTCATATGCTTTGAGCATGTGTAGTAGCTATCAGACCGATCCATGTGATGGTCACTGGATGGCGGTTAAGAACATCCTTAAGTATTTTAGACGAACTAAGGATGCTTTCTTAATCTATGGAGATTGAGAACAGGGTTATACCGATGCAAGTTTCCAAACCGATAAAGACGACTGTAAGTGGCAATCCGGGTACATATTTTGTTTGAACAATGGAGCAGTAAGCTGGAAATCTTCCAAGCAAGAGATGTTGCCGATTCAACAACAGAAGGGGTATATATTTCTGCAGCTGAAGCAGCAAAAGAGGCAATTGGATCCGTAAATTCCTAATTGGATTAGGAGTAGTTCCGTTAGCAGCTGAGCCCGTTCCATTATATTGTGACAATAATGGGGCTATAGCGCAGGCTAAGGAACCGCGGTCTCATCAACGATCCAAGCATGTACTTCGACATTCCATCTGATTCGTGAGATCGTACATCGCGGTGATGTGAAGATCGAGAAGGTCGCATCAGAGGACAACATTGCAGATCCGCTGACGAAAGCTATTCCTTAGCAAACGTTTGAGCGACATGTACATAGTTCAGGTGTTAGATGCTTTAATGACTGGCTATAGGCCAAGTGGGAGATTGTTGGACAATTATGACCCATAGCGTCACTATTTGTAAAAGACATTTTGGTTTTTGTACAAATTAACTATGTGACAATGGAAATTGCTATTTTATCATTTTGTAATTAGATTACTTGAATATATAAATGATAAAAGTCCTTATGATTAGTTTCGGATTAAAAATATATGAGACAATATCAATCCACAAATGTTTAATAATTAAATATCCATAGTCGCAGTATTATCGAGACTGGACATCGATAATGCGAAATAGACTAGTATTGCACTTGTGCGTGTTACGGAAGCGTAACATCATAGTTCTCATATATTTAAGTATTGGATACTTATGCAAGTGTGATAGGAGGTTGTGTTTACCGATGGTACGGAAACAGCTTCGCTCTGGATAGACCCCTCAGAATCCCATTGGTAGTATAACTATGTGTCTATGGGAATTCAATTCAGGGTAGGTGTATTTGGTCTTAACCTGAGACTTGTATCGCTATTACTTGCGACAATCAATACGCTTTGGTTTTGGTCTTCCGAGACTTTAACTGGTTCTGTGTACACCTTTTCTGGGTTTATTGAGAATCGTAGTGTATTGGGTGTGATATCAAGACGGAAGTATCACTTCAGTCATATGGAGATGATGATCACGCAGGGATACAGAACTGGTTCTCTATTATATTGCAACTATCGGGATAATATGACAAGGTCATGATTATCCGATTATAGAGACTAGTTGCTTGTGATCCGATATATGCTTCGTACGGGGCAGACACTAATCTAGCCTCAGGCCTTGCATGTGACATTTGATACTAGATTGTAATACGCAATACTTCGTATACTACGCCTGATAAAGATTATATATTCCTTAAAGAATATTTCTGGAGAATTGGGTAGGCATGACGCTTTGCTAGAAGCCAACCATCTCTCGTAAATCGATAAGAACGTGGTACGGGTACGCACGTGTTCGGATAGTCCGACGACCGGATTTACTGCCAACATATTCAAGGATCTCATGGGTCGCTTCCCGAAGATTCACTGATGACGTATGACTCAAAAATAATTAATCTGGGATTAATTATAAGAGAGAGAAAATTAATCTAGGATTAATTGCGGAAAGATTTTATCTGGGATAAAATTCAATTAATAGAGAGAGAACGATTAATTCAGAATTAATCGATAAAATAATATATTCGATATATTAAATGAAATTAGATTTCATAACGGAATTAAAATTAGATTTTAATTCGGGCGAATGAATTAATTTGGAATTAATTCGCGAGCAACTTTAATAATAATTTTGCGATGCATTATTATTTAATTAAATTTGATTTAATTAAGTCACAATGGAAAATTCGTTAATTCGGAATTAACGAACCCGAGCCCGAAATGTATTTGCAGGCCCACTTGGATTTTGAATTCATGTGGGGCCCACAAGTAACATCACAAGTCACATCATTTGTCATTCTCATCACTTTTTGGTGATGGAAGTTAGTGATGAGTATATGGTGGCTTGTAAGACACACTTGTTTTAATAATGAAAGAGCTTGAGTGACATTTACAAAATATGGATTTGGTATATGACTATTATTTTTTGGAAAATCAAATAGAATTCATTCACTCTTCTCTCTTCCCATTTTTGGCGTGAAAAGCCTTTCCCTCTCCAATTTCTTGGCTTGGCCGAGACACACACGAGAAAAGGAGGAAATTTATTGCAAATTTTTCCAAGTGCTAGCACATTTTTAATCATACGAAGGTGATAGGGAAACATTCCCTAGAGTTTGGAATCTAAAACTTCAAGCTTGGAGCTTCAACAAACATCAAAGAGAAGAGCTTGGAGAAACTTCTCAAAGTGGAATTTTTGAACTCTACACCTACATCCATTCCGATCAATGTAAGTATTTCCGCTACTTCTTTGCGTATTCACACCTATTACATGCTTATATGTTCTTGGGATTGATCTTAGAGACCCAACATACATTATCGCGTGCAAGGTACCGAGTGAAGATAATGTAGCAGACCCGCTAACCAAGGCCATTCCTCCGAAGTTATTTGATAAACATGTGGAGTCGATGAGTATTAGATACAATCGATATTGGCACTAGAACAAGTGGGAGAATTTGTTAGGGTTGTGCTCAGAGCGCCAATTTTCTTATGTATTTCCCTGTAAATACTTATGTAACAATTTTATTATGAATAAAATAAACAGTTTCCATTATATACCATCTCTTTTTAATATGGTAAAGACGTAATTGACCTTAGAATGATTAGTTATGATACTGTTGCAAAAACACCGCAACTGACATTGAGTTGTATCATGACGTTGTCATTCTCAAACTGTTCCTGGTCAATGTTTACACTACTTTGTCAGTAAAGTACACCCATTGAGACTGGTACATGTCATATATTGGAATCTTGGATTCCAATGGTTTCTCAATGAACCATGAGTCTTGGAGACTCGTATAGACATATAGGTGTTTATAGCGGATAACACTGAACGACTCACCGAAGATTCTTAATGGATGGTACACCAACGTCAATAAGAATCTTCTCAGGTTGAGTGAACATAGTGATTCTTTGACTTGAGATACCACTTTCTTCAACTAAAAAAATATTTCTATCATTCTTAGCTTTAACATGTGTTGCTAGGATGTTGTCTCTATTCTTTTAGTTTGCTAGGATGTTGTCTCTACTCTTTTAGTTTGTAATTAAATGGTTGGGAACTTGTTTGAAAGATATTTGCATGTATGATTAACAAAGTAAGCTTGAAATGAGATCATTAGCTCTCTTTTGGTCATTTGATTATCAAGTTGCCATTCTAGAGTTGTTAGGCCACTTATTGATGACCTAGAATTATTCTTCTGTGTTTCAAAGTTGTGAGACTTGTTTGGTGTTGTGAAGATTGAATTAAGGTGTTGAATTTATTTAATTTTGACTAATTTATTAATTGGACTAATTTATGAAATTAGGATTCTTAATCTTTTCCAAATTTGGGGCTTTTCATATATGTGTTTAGTAATGATGTATATATGATGTATATTAAATTTGGTGATGATTGAATTTCATTTTTACTTTTTTTGAACAAGATTGGACAAAATTGCAAAACTTGGAAAATTCATGGTGCATTCGGCAATTTGAAGTTTTTGTGGTTTTGTGTTGCAATTTATATTTTGATGTATTGGAAATGTATAAATCATTTTGGGATTGATTTGGAATCATTTAAAATTGTATTTGACAATTTGATGACTAAAATGTTCAAAATGCAAAGTATGAGGGGTCTCTCGATAATTTGAGAAAAATATGATTTTTGGGTAAAAAAATTTCAGTTTTTAAGTATTGAGTAATTAGAATAAATAAGTTTATTTTAATTACCCAAGAAAAAATATTGAAATCGAAAAATGTTGATTTTCCGCGTTCCGCTGCGTTTACCCCGGATTTGCCTCTAAAAACCCCAACAAGTATGTCAGGCTGTATTTGGATAAGATAGTGTCATTGCATAAGATACCTATTTCAATATTATCAGATCGAGGTTCCCAGTTTACATCCAAATTTTGACAATTGTCTCAAGACGCCTTGGGTTCCCAGCTATATTTTAGTATGGCTTTCCACCCTCAAATGGATGGTCAGTCGGAACGGACCACACAGACTCTAGAAGATATGTTACGAGCCTGTGTGACTAATTTCTAGGGAAGTTGGGACCAAAATTTGCCACTTATAGAGTTTGCATATAACAACAGTTATCAAGCGAGTATTCAGATGGCACCTTTCGAGGCTTTGTATGGAAGGAAGTGCAGATCCCCAGTGGGATGGTTTGAAACTGGGGAACAAAAATTACTTGGACCCGAATTGGTACAAGATGCAGTGGAAAAAGTGAAGTTGATCAGAGAAAGGATGCAGATAGCTCAGAGTCACCAGAAAAGTTTTACAGATCGCCAGAGAAAAGATTTGAAGTTTCAGGTAGGAGACTCGGTGTTCTTGAAAGGACCTCATTTTAAAGGAGTTATGAGATTCGACAGGAGGGGCAAACTCAGTCCTAGATACATCGGGCCAGTTCAGATACTTCGTAGGGTTGGAGGGAAAGCATATGAGCTAGCGCTTCCATCTAACATAGCTAGGATACATCCAGTATTTAATGTATCTATGTTACGCAAGTACTTGCTTGACGAGTCTCATATGTTGAAGCCCCAAACAATTGAAGTTCGTCAAGATTTATCGTACCTAGAACAACCAATAGCTATAGTAGACAGAGAGATGATGAAGTTACAATCTCAGTGGATTCCCCCAGTCAAGGTGGTTTGGCAAAACCACAAGGGACAAGATTCTACTTGGGAGGCAGAGGAAGCCATGAAGGAGCAATACCTTCACCTGTTCGCTGAAGCAAGTACACTCCATACCATTAAGTGTGTTGATTCGAGGACGAATCATTTTAAGAGGGAGAATTATAATGATACGGAATTATAAAACTCAACTAGAATAGAAACTTGGTGACGTATGTAAAATTTTCCCCAAACACAAGCCAAAGTTTAGAAATGATTTTGAGAGCCCACTTTAAAAGATTAAAAAAATTGAAATTAAGGCCAATTAGAGTAATTAAGCAAATTGGCATATGTTGGTAAGCCAAATTTAAATCCAAGCCTTAAACTTTAGATATCTCTACACAATTCATTAAGGAGATGAAAGGTGAGGAGTTTTATTTTCTAGCAATTTCCAAAGATAAACAAGAGCACTCCATCATAAATCAAACCTAGGAAGGAGAGGAAGAAGCTTGAAGACCCTATTGCTAAAGTAGAATTAAATTTAAGGTAAGAAGGTCTTGACCTAAATCTTGATTTGTTGAGTTTTGATGATGTGGTGATTGTGATATATTGATAGTTTGAGATTGATGATGATTAGTTGATTATTGGGTTAAGATTATAGTACTTGTAAGGAACCCCCAAATTATGAAAATCTCTAAGCATGAAACTAAGTTGAAGTATATGGGATGGTTATGAGATGAAATTGGAGGATGTAATTGATGATAATTTGAGTGTTTGTCATGTTTATAACTTGTGAAGTGTTGTGAAAGCTAAGAGTGAAGATGAGGCTAAGTTTGGGTCCTAAGAAACAGTCTGGCGTCGCGACGCATACACCCGATATCGTGACGCATATTGGGGAATCACCATTGATGTGGCTTTGGAAGTTGAGCGTTGCGACGCCGAAAGACCAGCGTCGTGATGCGGAAAGTAAAGAATGTTTACTGCCTCGGTGCTATTGGTGGGAGTTTTGAAGCTAAGTCTTTAACGTCGCAATGAGTGTGAAAGTAACGACGCCCAACCTTTGCATCGCTACACGAAAAACAGAGAGGACTTACTACCTCGACCCAATTTGGTGGAAGTCACGATGCGTATCGTTTAGCATCGCGACGCATGAGAGAGTCGAGACGCCCAACCCTTGCATCGCGACGCGGAGAATAGAGGGTGCTTACCGCCTCACCTGATGAGGTGACCATCGCAACCCCCATGGCCAGTGTCGCGACGCGTGATCATATTTCCAGGATCAATTTTTATAAGTTCCAGTTTATCCTAGGATGTTAGAGGGCACTCTAAGGGTCTCGTATAAGTGTGTAAACACACAACAAGTCTATCATAAGCATAAAACATCGACCATATATTACATATACTTTTCTATTTATTTCAAGAAAAACTAACGATTTATTTGACCATTGATGGACATCAAAACACTCGGAGGTCACCTACGTCGTGCACCGCACTCGACCTACCATAGCACTTTGAGTGGAGTATTTATTATGAATTTGCTATAATTTTCTATGGATTTTCATTAAAGTTTATTGAACTATGGTTTTATTTGCCTTGAGAAAAGCTTTACATTGAAATGAGAGTTATGAATAAAACATAAACAAATTTAATACAGTTTGCTATCGAATGAATGTTTTAAATATGAAATGATTTCTAAACATGGTTTTTCATGATTTTCGGGAGGAATGGGGAAAAAACTACCCTAGATGTAACTTTGTACAGCTATGTAATTGACAGTTATAGATATTGTGTGCACACGCAGTTTCAGACTAGGGATGGTTGATACCCCTAGATCCCAATTTTTTTAGTCAGAGGGGTAGCATAGATCCGCACCCCGACTCCAGATTTGTGACTTGGGGGACATCAAGACGTAATGCCCCAAGACCACCAGATTACGCGTAAGGAGGGATGTTCCCGAGTGCCAGATTATTGGTAGATTCACAGACAAATAGATTTATTTCAAAAGTGATTTGTGTGGACGCTGGAATTCGGCCGAGGTCCACAATCAGAATTTATAGGTTGGGGGCATTAGCGATCCTGCAAGACAAAGGTAGAATGAGCGGGAGCAAACTGCCCACGGTGTGGTGGGTGCCGGGGGCACTCCGACGCTCAAGTCAACAGTATGAAATGAGCAGTAAATATGTAAAATGTGAAAGCAAGGTTTGATGTTACCTTAGACTCTTTTGGTAGCCGTGAGGGCGGTGAAAAGTGTATAAAGGGTTGGAGTACTCTGAGAGAGTTAGTGTCAGAGAGCAGAGACTTGTAAGAAAGAAGTCCCGCTTCCTCCCCTTGTTTCTTGAATTGCGTTGCTATTTATAGATGAAAATGATCGCCTTTGGCAGCTGGCATAAGTCCTACAACGTGCCCAGACATTTGATAAAAGTTTGAGCATGTGAGAATATGCCTTGTGTTAGGCAAAGTGGGGAAAAGTGGTTGATATAATTAAGAGGTTTTGTCCTTAAGCTTATGGCTCAATTGTAATCCAATAATACAGAATTCTTTGGGCCTGGTCTTTACTTTCGGGCCTTGTATATTGTTGGGTTTAAGGTGAAAGACGATTTTACCCTTGGGTCCAAATTTGGCCCGTACAGTTTGTCCTCTACTCTCTAAGTCAAGAAGTTCTTGATTTAGAGAGTATTTTATACGTGTTGAACGAAACAAGATGTAAAAGTACATGTTGAGAGTGCATAGTTCATGTTACATACGGTAGAGAGAATTCAATGTCTTTTGGACTAAGAGTAGTCCAAGTCTTCAACTTGGCTTGACATTTAGCTGTGGGGAATGTCCCCGGTCGACTGAACCAGATGAAAGTTCAGGAAAATCCTCATACTATGGGTCAAAGGACCAGAGGAATCTACAATGTATTCTGACCAGATGAAGGCCAGGTCTTCAACTTGACTCTACAAGAGCCAATGGGGGATGTCCCCGGTCGACTGAACCAGATGAAGGTCAGGATAATCCCCATACTACGGGTCAAAGGACCAGGGGAATTTACAATATCGTCTGACCAGATGAAGGTCAGGTCTTCAACTTGACTCTACATGAGCCAATGGGGGATGTCCCCGGTCGACTGATCCAGATGAAGGTCAGGACAATCTCCATACTACTGGTCAAAGGACCAGGGGAATTTACAATATCGTCTGACCAGATGAAGGTCAGGTCTTCAACTTGACTCTACAAGAGCCAATGGGGGATGTCCCCGGTCGACTGAACCAGATGAAGGTCAGGATAATCCCCATACTACGGGTCGAAGGACCAGGGGAATCTACAATATCGTCTGACCAGATGAAGGTCAGGTCTTCAACTTGACTCTACAAGAGCCAATGGGGGATGTCCCCGGTCGACTGAACCAGATGAAGGTCAGGATAATCCCCATACTACGGGTCGAAGGACCAGGGGAATCTACAATATCATCTGACCAGATGAAGGTCAGGTCTTCAACTTGACTCTACAAGAGCCAATGGGGGATGTCCCCGGTCGACTGAACCAGATGAAGGTCAGGATAATCCCCATACTACGGTCAAATGACCAGGGGAATTTACAATATCGTCTGACGAAATGAAGGTCAGGTCTTCAACTTGACTCTACATGAGGCAATGAGGGATGTCCCTGTCGACTGAACCAGATGAAGGTCAGGCTAATCCCATACTACGGGTCAAATGACCAGGGGAATTTACAATGTCGTCTGACCAGATGAAGGCCATGTCTTCTATTTGACTCTCTCCTGAGTCAAATGGGCATGTTCCATATAGAGGATGTTTCATTGTCTTATGTATCAAGACGACCATACATATTGATAAAGGTACAGGGAGTCTACAGATACTAGATCTGATGAAAGTCTAAGAAGATTTCATTCTACAACACTTGAAAAAGTACATCAGAGTTTACATTACCCGATGAAGGTCCAAGAAAGTCTACACACTCCACTATACCTAATGGGGGTATATGGGAGTTTAATCCTCCCGACCTTATAAGGTCAAAGTAAAGTTTACACATTCCACTATACCTGATGAAGGTACATGGGAGTCTACAGATTCCGTATATGATGAAGATCCACGGGGGTCTTCATTCTTCATTCTTCACGATCTAATATGAGTCAATGAGGATTTTTACTCTACTAGACCTGAAGAAGGTCTATGAGAGTTTTTCCTTCTCATACTACTAGTTCTGATGAAGGTCCATGATACTACTGTCGAATGGACTATCAAATGGACCTGATGAAGGTTCAAGAGACATATAGATAAACTTGATTAAAGCCATCAATGTCATCTTTATTCTACGAGACTACTGTCGAATGGAGTTGGTCGAATGGACCTGATGAAGGTCAAAGGTCATCACTCACTATAGTAGACCTGAAGAAGGTCCATGATACTACAATGGAATGAACTTGATGGAAGTCCAAAGAGGTCATCACCATCATAGTCTTGATGAAGGTCCATGAGACAATGACAGAATGAACTTGAAGAATATCTATCAAGTCATCACACTTCATACTTCTACGATACTACTGTCGAATGGAGTCATCAAATGAACGTGATAAGGGTCCAAGGTCATCACTCACTATAATAAACCTGAAGAAGATCCATGACACTACAATAGATAAACTTGATGAAAGCTATTAATGTCATCTTTATTCTACGAGACTACTGTCGAATGGAGTTGGTCGAATGGACTTGATGAAGGTCAAAGGTCATCACTCACTATAGTAGACCTGAAGAAGGTCCATGATACTACAATGGAATGAACTTGATGGAAGTCCAAAGAGGTCATCACCATCATAGTCTTGATGAAGGTCCATGAGACAATGACATAATGAACTTGAAGAATATCTATCAAGGTCATTCACACTTCATACTTCTACGATACTACTGTCGAATGGAGTCGTCGAATGAACGTGATAAAGGTCCAAGGTCATCACTCACTATACTAAACCTGAAGAAGATCCATGACACTACAATATATAAACTTGATGAAAGCTATTAATGTCATCTCTATTCTACGAGACTACGGTCGAATGGACTTGATGGAAGTCCAAGGAGGTCATTACTCACTAGACCTAAAGAAGGCCCATGATACTACAATGGAATGAACTTGATGCAAGTCATCACCTCTCATTCTTCTATGAGTCTACTGTCGATTGACTTGACAAAGGTCCATGAAGCTACGGTCGAATGAACCTAATAAAGGTCTATTATCTTCACACTACCTGACCTTGGACTATTGTCGAATGGACCTGACAAATGTCCATGAGACACGGTCGTATGAACCTAACGAATGTTTATAAGAATCTTCATTCTACTAGTCCTGATGAAGGTCTAAGAATATCTTCATACTACTAGTCCTGATGAAAGTTGGATGATTGGACCGAAAGGATGTCCAAGATGGTTTTCATTCTATCTGACCTGATGAAGGTCAGGAGACTACGGTCGAATGAACCTGATGAAGGTTCAGGGGGCTCTTCCAATGCTTCTTAGAATTTATGGAAATCCTTCCATGTAGTCTAGAGTTGATGATAATCTCCATACGTAGAGCGGAGATGATTATCTTCATATGTAGTATGGAAGAGATGGATGTCTACCAAGGTCATTACTAATTATACAATACCTACCTGACTAAGGTCAATGATACTACAATAGAATGAACTTTGATGAAAGTTACATAAAATTTCCATACTACCTAATCTAATTCAGGTTGGTCGATTGGACTTAAAGGAGATCCAAGAGAGTTTTTCATACTACTAGGCATGATAAAACATTCTCTATGTAGCCTGGAATTGGCAATATTAAATCAACGTAGCATGGAGATGATGACTAGCCTTTCATGTGATGAAATTCCACCTATGTTGTCTCGAGAGGGTGAGTATCCTTCCATGTTTTATGAGCCTTCATGTAGTATGAACCATCATTCTAATATCTGGACAGTGTACTTGTGGTGTAGCATGCAGTTTAGCTTTGATTTTTGTCTTGTCGAGTGACACATTTTCTTATTGTCAAGCCTTTACTTATGTCTTTCAGAGGGGCACATTCGTCTAAGGCCTAATTAGTGTTTATCGTGTGGCATATTCTCCTAATGCCAAGCTTTTCATTTGTATCATGCTGAATGGCGCATATTCACCTAGTGTCAAGCCTTCATTTCTTTTTCTTGTCGAGTGAAGCGTCCATTTAGCAACAAGCCTTTAATTGTGTCCAGTCGAGTGGCGCATATTCAGCCAGTGCCAAGATTTTGCATACATCAGGCTTTATTCTTTTTATTGTTATATAGAATGGTACGTCCTCTCCATGTAGTAGAATGTGACAACTACAAGTACAATTATATGTTACGTTGCTTCATTGTCTATGATGAGTAAGTAGGTAGAATGGCTCCTTTGGAGGAAGGTGTCTCAATCGTGTAGTTTGAAGAAGCATGTGGTGAATGATTTTCGTCTGGTTGTTAGAAGCAGGCTCGATCTCTTAAATGATCATATATTGACTTCCCTACCACAATCAAGAACATATGAGAGCTGAGCTAATATGCTGAATACCTAAAATGTATTGGAACCATCCTTAATAGATTGTCTGATCGACTCAAGATTTGTCTTCTGTATGCTCATGGACTGGTTGCTTTATTTTCTGCCTGATGTCTTGTTTCCTGGACGATGTGGGACGTATTTCTTCATATACTTGGGCAGCCACTCTCATTGCAATATTCGATGTGGGATATTATTTAGTTGATAAGTATCAAACCTGTGTGTTAAGAATTTTGTGTTTTGGTCGGTTGGGCTTTAAAATGTTTTTCTTGGATCTATTTTGACGAATTCCCTGGGTAGAGGGTTCTGGAAGAGGCTGGGTTTGAATGTTTAGGTCTTTTAGGCTTATGGTAGCATTAATGTGGCATTGTTCCTTTGGGCATGCTCTTGCTTCGGCTGATGTGGTTGTTAGTTGGGCTCGATAAGGCCCAAATGTAGCTCATTTGCACGTAGATTGTTGCTCATAGCTGTTGAACTGCTTTGGTTGTGTGGACTTTAATTTAATTTGGGCTTTTAGGCTTTGTTTGGGTTGGGTATTGGCATGGTCACTTACATTGAGTGGGTTGCGAGTTGGTGAATTCGATTCTAAGATTGAGTGGGCCGGTGTTATGGACTATTTTTTTTATATCTTAATTCGTTTGTTTGTTTGTCTTAAGATAAAGGGTAGTTGGATTCATTCTCTCACATAGGTTGTTTAAGAAAAAGTTTTGCACTGTTTTCTTTTAACGTGGGTAGCCTGGCAAATGGTCTCTCTCATAACATATTATCTTGTTCTTTGTAGTCGTTTCACGTGGTCATGTGAAAAGCTTTGGCGTTTGGCTTTTTGGTCGTGAATAGGGTGGGCCTTTGAATGATGTAGTATGCACTTGGCGTGTGGTAGTATATTTTTGTTGGAAATTGATGTAAGTTGAAGTACGGGCTTCGGCTCCTCAATATTTTTTTTTGACGTGGTATTTGTCCCTGACATAGACACAATTTTCGTCCATGTGAAAAAAAAAATGATGCATATGAGAGTATACGGTCGACTGGACTGGACGAATGTCCCAAAAGGTTTCCACCTCATTATTCCTGATGAAGGTATATAGGAATCTACACTTCATCCAAACTGATGGAGGTTGTCAGGAGTCTATAGTTGAATGAACCTAATGAAGGTCCATGAGAGTATGGCCAATTTTCGTGTCGTATGAAGAAGATTAAAATTTATCTCTGTCGTCTGAAGAAGATAACTATCCACTCGTGTCATCTTTCACGTCGGTTGGAATGGACGACATTCCATCAATGATAATTTTCCCACGTTGTCTTGAGGTAGAGACAATTCACCCACATCGTATTGAGTTTATGCTTTATAGGGAAATAGTGTTGATGTTATCCCGATTCAGTTTTTCCTTATTGATAGTCTGTCCCCAGGTAGACTGGGGAGGATTACTCTCAATATTTCCTTTCATATTGAAGATGTGACTTGTCGTGATTGGAGAAATATGATGGATTCTTTCGTGATTAAATGGATGGTCGCTTGATGGTAGATTTTCACTTGCCATATTCTTAATGCTCCTAAGAGATTGGATTGATAAGATAGTTGAAATGACTGGTAGCCTCATGCCTTTGAATGGCTGAAGAAGAATGTTCCAGATACTATTGGAGATTAGTACTGGAGTTTTACATGGATCGATTTTCATCTTCCATTGATTGTAACTGTTTTATAGAGTGGCTGATTATGCCACCACAAGATCTGATGTTTATTTTTAAGGATTGTAGACTGAGTGGAGTCTGCTTGCTATGAATCGCTAAGGCCCCACGGTGGGCGCCAAATTGTGGACGGTAGAATTCGGCCGAGGTCCACAATCAGAATTTGTAGGTTTGGGGCATTAGCGATCCTGCAAGACAAATGTAGAATGAGCGGGAGCAGACTGCCCACCTGTGGTGGGTGCCGGGGGCACTCCGACGCTCAAGTCAACAGTATGAAATGAGCAGTAAATATGTAAAATGTGAAAGCAAGGTTTGATGTTACCTTAGACTCTTTTGGTAGCCGTGAGGGCGGTGAAAAGTGTATTAGGGGATGGAGTACTCTGAGAGAGTTAGTGTCAGAGAGCAGAGACTTGTAAGAAAGAAGTCCCGCTTTCTCCCCTTGTTTCTTTCTTGAATTGCGTTGCTATTTATAGATGAAAAGGATCGTCTTTGGCAGCTGGCATAAGTCCCACAACGTGCCCAGACATTTGATAAAGTTTGAGCATGTGAGAATATGCCTTGTTTTAGGCAAAGTGGGGAAAAGTGGTTGATATAATTAAGAGGTTTTGTCCTTAAGCTTATGGCTCAATTGTAATCCAATAATACAGAATTCTTTGGGCCTGGTCTTTACTTTCGGGCCTTGTATATTGTTGGGTTTAAGGTGAAATACGATTTTAACCCTTGGGTCCAAATTTGGCCCGTATATTTTTCACTACAATTATGAAAGGAAAAATTGAGTTATGTTTGATAAATTTAGATATTAACTTTCTGTTTCTAAGTTTTTCATTAATATCTTGTTTCATTTTGGTTTTTGTAGCTCCACTCACTGAATTCTTTAGGACTCACCCCCACTTTCCAGATTTTGCAGACTATTTCACTGGTGATCCACATCCATATTTAGAAGGCATGAATCAGGGATAAAGCAGCACTGCAGTCACAAGTCTCAAGGGTCTATCACGTCAGATATACTTTCACGTAGAATGTAGTCCCTTTTGTTTTCTTTATTGCATGACATGTTTGTGTTTTGTACAAAGTATATGAATTAACACATATTTATAAATTATGTGTGCTTGCATATTGTTAAGAGAAGTCACTTCAGATATGAAAATGTCAATATTTCAAGTTAATAGTCAGTGGCTTAAATGGTAGTGGAATCTGTCATCTACCGATAGCTTCCCAGGTCGGGTAGCAACACACTCACACACACACACAACACACACACACATATATATATATGCATATATTTCTTATAGAAACAAACAAGCAAACAAATAAACTATACATTAAGTAGTCATTGCGTGGAATTACTTACTCACTACGCGAATATTCTTAAATAATCTTAATCAAATTTGACAAAACAAATGGCTGAAAATGATTAGAATTATCGTTACGTGGAATTCTTGACTTACTACACAAACAAACTCCCGGGTCTTATCGAAACACTTAATTCAAGCTTGATTCCAACGATTTCATTTTTATTACTCTTAAAACATCATATACTAAAATTCATAACATCAAATTCACTTTCCGCCGACCTAAAACCCGAAAATCCTCTAAAAAAGTCCGGAAACATTTCAAATAGATCCGAGACTTTTTGGATATTCCTGTTTTCTTTCCACTTCCAAACCTTTCTAATACTCATAATATATCATTCTAAGACATCCAATTAGCTTAAATATTAGAATTCATATTTTCAGAAAATCTTTCGAAAAAGTTTCCGAAAATACTATGGAAGGATCATGGACACTTCAAAACTTTCCGAAACAATCTAAACATTATCATGTTATCATAATTAACTCATAATTATCATAATGTTCATCAAAGCATTGACATGTGCGAAACTAGGTTTTGCCGGGAACTCGATAATTCTACAGGATCAATCTAATTCAATACATTCTAGCTTATTCAATTTAATACATGTCAATACATTACTCTACGATACTACTGGAAGCATCTGAACATAATAAGTTTTACTTCAAAATAGCGAGCTTTTGCCGGGAGTTCTCACCAAAGTTCTGAGGGTATCGACGGACTCTCAGCACTCCCACAAATGCATATAAATGATAGAATTAGAATATTAGTAACCGATCGCGAATGAGTTTCACTATTCACCATTCGTTTCTCTCTCGATTTATGAGAAATCATGTGCCGTTCGATAAAACTACATCGCAGTCTTGTAGTACATTTCTAAGAGCGTCGATTTTTGGCAGATGGCTCGATATATGGATCGAAACGACGAGCTGAAACCGAGATACACAAGACTGCAACCATTTCTTCACGTTTCAGACTGATATCGGCCACCATTAGATGGAGGGTGGCCGGGCAAACCCATTTGAGTCATCGCACCGACCGGTGGTGGCTGGATGGCCGGTCGACGAGTCTACTTTTTTCTTCACCTCAGTTCGGGGTCGGGTGTGAGCTTTGTATAACTTCTGGCCATTTGTAATTTATGCAAACTTGTGGGTATTTATAATGAATGTTCCAAAAATTAAATTCAAGTCCCTGTAAAATTGCATCCAGGTCCATAATAATGTATTACTTCAGAAATTCACATTTTGAGGCTCCTTCTGTCGAAATTTCAAAAAAGTGTTCAATACAAAAGTTGTTCATCTTCAAAAAATATTCAAATGGATTAAAAATCACTCTAATCAAAGTTTTTTTTTGCTATTTTTTATAGCCGAAACAATAAAAATCCACCATATAAAATATCCGAAAATATGCGTAACTGATCCTTTCGAGTTACGTGATTTTCAATGTGACAAAATTTTCACTTTAAAATATTCCAAACATATTTTTCAATCCTTAAAATCTTATTCTCCAATATTGTCTCGTTTCGATACCTAAACTTCAATTCGAGAAACTTCCAGAACTGTTCTAAAAATTCGGATATTAGAAATTTAAGTTTGGGGGTCGTAGCTTTGGCTTCATTCTCCAACAATAATTTCTACATCGTCATTGCTAAACCTGGGGAACATTTTCTTTTCCCCTCTATTTTTATTTTTCGACATTGAGATAATATTTATTTTAAGTTTGGGGATAAGGTATAGAAATTTGTGTTTTTATTTTAAATTTTTTTGAGTAGTGGTTTGGTTAGAATATCACATGCTTATAATATAGATTTGATCTACATTAAAATTATGGCTATTAGAAATGATATATTGGTTGATGTCAACGCTGAATTCTTAAAATCGAGTTTGTCTTGAGATGATTATTTGCATATTCAAGCACTTACATCAATTTTGTTTTAATTTAGATTTGAAATTTGAGATTGAGATAGTTTGAATTGAGATAATTTGATTAAATGAATGACCTTTAGCTTATATATATATCTCTATCTTAAAATTTCTTGGAGGCTGGCATATCAAGGAGCCACCTATAACCTTTAAGTGTGGAGCTACCCATAGACAATTATAAAACTACCATGATGAGAAATGATGCTTTAAAGGGTAATGTGAAAGCTCAATAAAAAAGAATGAAATAGAAAAAAGAAAAAAAAGAACAAAACAATAAATGCTAAATTCAAGATACATAAGCTTGATGATAAGACATAGATACTTTAAGATACATAAGTTGGTTTGACCCATTTATTTCTATTGTCAAGATTTAAAACTGTTAAGATTGATGATCTAGGGAATAAACTATGATGGGATTGATTCACATATACTGTGAGAATTTAATTGAGATGAATTTGATTTTTGAAGGAAATTATGATTTGTTAACAGCATTTTGAATTTTTCTTTAAGCCATTCTCATTTTATATAATGATCTTTGAGGCATTATTGTGAGAATTTGATCATGTTTTAATTGTTGCATCATTTTAATATTTGTTTATTTAGTAATTCTATATGATGTTTGTAGGTGTCATCGTCGTAAGCCCTCACGAGACTATAACCCATCCAATAGGGTTGCAAAGGGGTTTAAAGACTTGTTGCATATGCTAAATGCAATCGTGATCCCTACAAAAGTGGCTTAGATAGTTTATTTATTTTTGATACTTTCATTTTGTCATCAAACAATGTGGGAATATTTTCTCTGTCACCCCTCACATGCATGCCGGTCTTTTACCTGATTCATATCATGAGGATATGTAAATATGCATCCACTCATGCACTCAACCCAAAAATTACTTGAGAATGAGGATTATCTAAATATTATATTATTAATTTAAAAACGCCCTTAACCAATATGGAATATTTTCCTAAAGAAGCATATTTTTTTAGCATATTCTAACAAAAGATGAGCACACCTCCAAATAGAAAGGTGGCAATATTCATATTTTACACGATCCATAAATTGTAATGAATAAGACTACAATAATTTTCAATTCACTATAAGAAAATGGACTTTTAGCTTTGAAACTCTTTTTCGACGCTAATAACCCTTTAGCGTTGAAAAAATATTTTCGACATTAAAGGTTAATCCTTTAGCGTCGAATTTGATTTTCGACGCCAAAGGTAAGAATTATAGCGTCGAACAAAATTTTTGACCCTAAAGGTTAACCCCTTAGCGTCGAATTTGATTTTCGATGATGAAGGTATAACTTTAGCGTCGAATAATTCTTTCGACGCTAAAGGTTAACCCTTTAGCAACGAATTTGATTTTCGATGCTAAAAGGTAGAACTTTAGTGTCGAACAATTCTTTCGACACTAAACGTTCAACCTTTTAGCATCGAATTGAATTTCGGCATTAAATGATAGATCTTTATCGTCAAATTTTAATTTCGACGCTAAAGGGTAAACATTTAGTACTAAATGTCAAAAATTTAAATATAATTTTAGAAGGTGGGATTTTTTTTTTTTAAATATTAAAATTTTTAGCGATGAATTAGTTTTTCGTCGTAAGAAGGCATAAAAATAAAAATAATAATATCATTTAGCGTCGACCAATTTAATTTGACGCTAAATCATAGACCTTTAGCGTCGAATTTGAATTTCGGCGCTAAATGGTAAATTTAAATTTTTGAATTTTCCGCTGTCTAAAATTTAAATTTATCGCTTTCTAAAATTAGATTTAAATTTTTGACATTTAGCGACGAATTTTCGACGTTAAAAGTCAAAAATTTCGACGCTAAAGATCAAAATTTTGGCGGAAATAATTCCCCGTTATTTGAGAACCTTTAGCAATGAACTTTCATCGCTAAATGTTATTTTTTCCTATAAATATTCATTTACTCTTTCATTTCTTCTATCTCTCACTTTCTTCTCTCTCTATTCTTTCTTCTCTTATTCTTTTTTCCTCAAGGTTTGGTTTCTTTTTTTATATTTTATGTTAACATCCAATTTTTTTTTTTATTTGTAGGAGAATATATGAAGATGAAGAAATGATGGATATGAAGATGGTGAATAAAATGAAAAACAAATGAGAGGATATGGAAGTGAAGATGCAGAATACATAGAAAAATATAGAAAATTATAGTTTATCATTTTGTTTACTATTTCATGCTTGTTTTGTTGTGATGAATTTTGTAATTTATTTTTATATCAATAAATATCCTTGTTATAATTTTTTTATAATAAATTTGTAATCATCTTATGTTTTCTACAAATTTAATTGCTTTTGTAATGAATTCAGTTTAAAATATCAATTTTCTACAACGTATAACGAGTTTTTTTTTTTTTTTTTTTCCATCTTAGTGTTGAAACATTTCGTCGCTAAAGGTCTTCTGCGTCAAAGTAAATTTTTGACGCAAAACTTGATCGAGGAAGGCATTTAGAGTCAAAACCTATTTCGACGTTAAATATAAGTATTTTTAACGACAAAATATTTTATCGCTGAAGATATATATTTTTTAGCGTCGAAATCAATTTTTGACGCTAAATATCTTCCTCGATCAAACTTTCGCGTCAAAATTTTACTTCGACGCAGAAGACCTTTAGCGACAAATTTTTTGACGCTAAACATCAATAATGTTGTAGTGATTAAATTGGTGCCTTGCCTTTCTGTAAATAAAAGAGTTAAAATAGATAATAATTTTTTAAAAAATTAAGGTAAATCTTCTTTACATCTCTATAATTTGACTCAATTCTTCATCCACATCTTTATAATTTGAAGAATACCCCCGACATACCCTAGTTTCTCAAAAAAAAAAATGCTAAATTTGATAGTTTTACTCCAGATGAATTTGAATTATTTATAAATGACTAAAACATTTTTTTTTTTTAAATATCATTGTTAATTATTTAAATTAGGAATGATTAATCATAAAAACATTTTCCATTTTAATTAGAATATCATTTTAATATTTAATTTTCCAAATTAAATTAAGAATATATTTCAAATTTTTCAATTAGTAGAAATGTAGAATGTAGTGTTGATTAATATATAACAAACACAAAAAATTTACCTTTTGAGATATTTTATAAGCAATAAAAATATAAAACGTTATCGAATCAAATAAAAGGGATGTAAAAGACATTTTCACATTAAGAAAGTATGTGTCATTGTCATCTCCAACTTGACCACACCACAAGAAAAAGATACTTGTACGATTGTGTCCCTTCCAGCACTTGAAAGGTTGCCTTGGAACTCTTTAGAATATTATGAGATCAAATAAACACTGTCCTCACTCCTCACAATGTATATTATCAACACTTTATATATATATATATATATATATATATAATAATAATAATTAGAAATCATACCGTCAAACCACCTATTCTGGGGTTAAACGAAGTATGTAAAATCTTCGGTTCTCAGGTTCTTACAAAAAACGCACTTCTTGAATTCGAACACAAGACCTCGCGGTGAGATCTTGAACCCTATACTACCAAACCACGCCCCTTGGGGACGTATATGGACGTATATTATCAACGCTTTACACTCTAGATAATAATAATTCATAGGATATTCATTAGTTGTTAAAGATTGAATAATATTGACGGCCGATTTTGGGTCTCAGGGCAATATGGGAATATTACTCCCGAGACAATCCTCCCTCAATAGTGAATTTGTCTGTTATGGGGGACCAAAAAAGCAAACTTAGCAAAAGACAGATAAATACGCCAATCGACAAAGAGATTTAACGTGGTTCGGCGGATTTTGGTCCGACCTACGTCCACGGGCACAAAAAGGATGATATTTTTATTACTCAAACACGCTTCTTCTCGCTCTGCTTCTGGTTTTTTTACAAGTCTGATGGTAATGATTCTGATCCTGATATTGGTTCTCCTCCCCTCTACACTCAATCTAACCCTCCTATTTATAATGGTGAAGAAATCAGATTCCTATTTGTACAAGAATTCCCAGTTGGAGATGGTTTCCTTTTCCTATTAGGATTCATACTTTTAAAATTACTTTCACTTCTTTTATCCTTTTAGGATACTGACTCATCAGTTCTCTTTATGAAAATAGGATAACTTATTATCTTATCTTGTATGGATAGAATGCCTTATCTTCCCGAACATGTCTTGCCCTATGCTCGGTTTTCACGAGGTCGGTCTTCATGTGGTCGGTCATAATAGTCTTTTATACTGAGAATGCTGCTGTCGACCTGATAATTGCCCGGTCATCTTGAACTCAAGTGCTCGGTCACTAACCGTAAAGTTCCCGGCCCCTTACTGTTGACTCTTTAGTGGTCGTGTCGGCATTAATAATCTTGACTGAGAAGTGAATTACCTTTTTTACCCCCATCGTGCTGCTTAAATAACATAGTGCCTGAAAACACCATCAACATCTGTCCCCTAGTTCTCGGGTCCAACGAGTATGCAAGTTGGTGCCGGGAACTATATAAAGATGGTGTGCTGATCGCCTTGCTGGTGGTCGTTCCAGAAATCACAGAGAAATTGCCTTCGCCATCAACTAAGTCTTCTGTTTCTATCTTCATATCCTCGGTTATTGGAGATGCTGACCCTATTCAGAATGATTCTCCACCTCAAAGCAAATTGCTTACTTGGGTCGTTCCATCAGGAGATGAAGTTCCTCTTGTTGTCCAAACTAAAAATGACTCCTCCTCTATAATATCTATACCAGAGATTTAGAGGTCCTTGACCCCTGACTGATCCAATCTTGATTGTGAGGAGAAAATTTTGCCTCTGAGCTAACGATGATGTGCTCGGTGGTATGTGATCATGTCTCGAGCTGTGAAAGATGCTCGGACATGGGTGAATGTTACATCCTCAGTCCGAAGGACTGACTCGGTGGGACGCAACTCTACCCCGAATTAGAGAGGCACTTGGACCTGGGGGAATGTTACGTCCCCAGTCCGAAGGGCTGACTCAGTGGGACGTACCCCGACCCCGAGCTGAGAAATGCACTTGGACCTGAGGGAATGTTACGTCCCCAGTCCGAAGGGCTGACTCGGTGGGACGTACCCCAACCCCGAGCTGAGAAAGGCACTTGGACCTGGGGGAATGTTACGTCCCCAGTCCGAAGGGCTGACTCGGTGGGACGTACCCCAACCCCGAGCTGAGAAAGGCAATTGGACCTGGGGGAATGTTACATCCACAGTCCAAAGAAGCCGACTCGGTGGGACGTAACCCGACCCCGAGCTGAATAAATATCGATCTCGGCGGTACAAGAGCAGACCCGAGCCGGAAAGAAAAAATATGACCTCGGCAGAACGAATCCAGCCTTGAGTCGATTAACCAAGCGGCCTCGGCGGAATGAATCCAGCCCCGAGCCGATTAATCAAGTGGCCTCGGCGGAAAGAATCCAGCCCCGAGCCGATTAATCAAGTGGGACTTATTCAGAAGGGAAGTGAATCAACCTTTTGAAACCCTACCGAATCTGGCACGGGCGTCCCCTTACCAGACCAGTGAAAAACAAAAACAAATCTCTGGAAAATAAATTAACAGTCTGGGGTGACTTATCGCTTATCCCAAAACAAAACGTTTCGCAAGTATAAACAACAACACGAATGCCTCAAAACAGCGTCCTGTCCGAGGTCTCCAAAACACAATTCTGAATCTTTCAAGTCAGTGTCTCGGCGAACCAGGATTTGGATCAGAGAGCGTTTAAAATGGTAAGGGCACATCCTCTATACGTCAGGTCACTCTGGAGCCTGTGTATTTGTGCGAGGGCTCCACCTTACCGCGCTGGAACAGGCACACGCCACAGGGGCACAACGCCTCCTTGTGATGCGCCTCTCTTGGATCCAAATGATGAATGGATCAAAAAGTGTCCGAGATAATAAGGGCACATTCCTCCTTAGGTCCGGCATCACTGGAGCTAGCAATCGTCACTGGGGCATCATCTCTCCCTGTGCTATGCTTCTCACGGATCCATTACATCGGGTAAGTGAGGATCAAAGAATGTTTCGAAACATTAAGGGCATATTCCTCCTTATGTTCGGTAACACTGGAGCAAGCAATCGCCACGGGGGTATCATCCTTCCCCGTGCTATGCTTCTCACGGATCCTATGCATCGAGTATGTCCCTGAATATTCTGAGGACCCCGAGCTAAAGAGACATTTGGTTCTGGGGGAATGTTCCGTCCCCAGGCCAATAAGCACGACTCGGTGGGACGTAACCCGACCCCTGAGTCGAATAGTATAGCAGCCTCGGCGGAACGAGATCCAGCCCCGAGCCGATGAAGAGGCCTCGGCGGAACGAACTCCAGCCCCGAGCCGATTGTTGAAGGGGCCTCGGCGGAACGCACTCCAGCCCCGAGCCGATTGTTGAAGGGGCTTCGGCGGAATGAACTCTAGCCCCGAGCCGATTGTTGAAGGGGCCTCGGCGCCAACTATCCTCTGTAATGGGCTTTGAGTATGTCCCCATGGGAAGATGTCCGGATACTCTTTTAGACATTCTAGTAGGCTCTGTCTCAGGATCTTGTCCAAGCCTCCCCCTATCTTTATGTTTTTTCCCGGTCCGAAGAGTTTTATCCCTTCTAATTCCTCAGCCGCCGCTAGCCGGGCTATTTCTGTTTGGCCGAGGACTAGGATCTCCACTGGCTTTTCCTCCGTCTTCATTCCTCTGCCGTTTTTTGGTACCCTCCTCAATGTAGAGGGTTTCTCGTGAGAGAGTTGCAAAGCAGCTGCGAGCTACCTTCTGACTTCCGCATGCGATCCCGATCCCTTCCCAGGTGGGGAATTCAGTTTCAAGTGATAACAAGACATTGCGGCCTTTATCTTCATCATGAAAGGCCACCAACGATGACTTGGTAGCTGTTCATGCAGTCCACTACGGTGAAATTTATCATGATTGTCCGAGTTCGGGGATGAGTCCCGATTGTTACTGCTAACTGTATCATCCCTAACGGGACGACCGTTGAGCCCCCGAAGCCATATAAGGGGGTGCTATCGTTGGTCAGAGCCGCATACTCTACTTCAAGGCTGTCCAGGGCCTCTTTGGAGATTATGTCTACCGCACTCCCGGGGTCCACCAGGATTCTGTTCATCTCGGAGCCGCTGATTACTGCCTTGATAATTAACGCATCGTCGTGGGGGAAGCTTATCCTTTGGGCGTCCTCGTCGGTAAACATTATTGGTACCGACCGCCCACTTTGTAATCCCGGGGCCTGTTTTGTTTCTAGCACGTCTCTCCCCCCGAGCTCTGCTATAATTTTTTCTCGACCGATTAGAATCTCCGGCCAGGGTTTTCCCTCCTGCGATGATATTTATCTGTCGGTCATGCGCCCTCTGCCTAGCTGTCATGACTTCATGGTCAATAAATATGTTTAAATATCCATTCCTCGCCAGGTCTTCCATCTGTTCCCGCAAATCTTTGCACCTATCTGTCGCGTGTCCTTTCAGATTATGATGTACGCAATAGGCTTTTTGATTTCTCTTGTCAGGGGGGGAATCTCCTGAGGTCAGGTTCTATTAAGAGGCATTTTCCTTGGATCTCTATGATGATTTGCCCCAGTGGCTTTTTCAGGGGAATGTACGCATCTTCCCTGAAGATATGGTTTACTCGGGTAGGGACTCCTCTTTCCTGGTTGTTCCGAGGTATCGGCTTGAATTCCTTGTGCTTTGGCGGTGGTTTTTTGGGCTCCCTGTCTGCTTGTCGGGGGCCTCTGCCCTTATCGTCCTCTCTCTGATGGTCGTCCATCTCCGGGAGATTTTTCCCTCGTTTTCTAACGAAACGAACTTCCGGGCTACCTCCAGAGCGGTTGCGTAGTCTGGGGTGCCTTGGATCCTTAGGTGGGTCCATAGTCTTCCGACTTTTAAGGCTCCCTTCAGGCTTTCCAAGGCCTCGGGAGACTCATACCCCCCAACTTCGAGCACCATGTTATGATACCCCTCAATAAAGGTTTTTAGGGGCTCGTCATCTCCCTGCTTCATGAGTCTTAACTCTCCGATTGTCTTTTTAGGGGCGCAGGCCCCTTTGAAGTGTCGTAAGAAACAACTTTCTGAGTTGTGCAAAGCTACCGATGCTCCATGGGGCTAGACTTCTATACCATAGAATGGCGGATCCACCCAAGGTTAGGGGGAATATCTTGCACACGGCGTCCCCTGTCACTCATTGGACCTCCATCAATAGTACAAAACTCTCAATATGGGTTTTTGGATTGGTATGGCCTTTGTAGGGCGTCATGGTCGGCATGTTGAACCTTTTCGGGAATTTTGCTGATTCTATTTCTTCTGTGAGGGGGGATTCCTCTTTGTCATCCCGGGTGTCTCATGTACCTGTTTTGAGGCTTCCCCCCACTTGGCCATCTCTTTATTTAACCAAGATTTTACCTCGCTATTTGGGCCGCCATGTCGCCTTCTGCGCTCTTCTTCATGTCTGTTTCCACGGGTGCGGAGTTCCTCACGCCTTGGGATCTCCCGAACAGTCTCGTCATACTCTGTGCCTCCTCTTCTAGTGTAGCGGAGACTATCATAAGAGGAATCTGTCGAACGTCTCTCTTATTCTTCTTCTCCTCACTTGTATCCACAACCCTCTTTCCATCTGCTATCTCTCCTCTTTTTTGATTAGCTCTGGTTTCAGGCTTCTCGCTGTTCCCCCTTCCATTCTCTCTAGTCGGTCCATCATGATTTTTAGGAGGGCCTGACTATCCTCTCTGTCATTCCTTATGCTTTCTTCTATCTTCTTCATCCAATCTGTGGCCGGATTCCCCGACGATTGGTGATTTCCGCCTTCTGCCATCGTCTTACTACGCGAACCGCTTTTTGTTGAGTTCCCCACAGACGGCGCCAACTGTTGACGGCTGATTTTGGTCTCAGGGCAATATGGGAATATTACTCCCGAGACAATCCTCCCTCAATAGTGAATTTGTTTAGTTATGGGGGACCAAAAGCAAACTTAGCAAAAGACAGATAAATATGCCAATCGACAAAGAGATTTAACATGGTTCGGCGGATTTTGGTCCGACCTACGTCCACGGGCACAAAAAGGATGATACTTTTATTACTCAAACACGCTTCTCGGCTCTGCTTCTGGTTTTTTACAAGTCTGATGGTAATGATTCTGATCCTGATATTGGTTCTCTCCCCTCCTACACTCACTCTACCCTCCTATTTATAATGGTGAAGAAATCAGATTCCTATTTGTACAAGAATTCCCAGTTGGAGATGATTTCCTTTTCCTATCAGGATTCATACTTTTAAAATTACTTTCACTTCTTTTATCCTTTTAGGATACTGACTCATCAGTTCTCTTTATGAAAATAGGATAACTTATTATCTTATCTTGTATGGATAGAATGCCTTATCTTCCCGAACATGTCTTGCCCTATGCTCGGTTTCACGAGGTCGGTCTTCATGTGGTCGGTCATAATAGTCTTTTGTACTGAGAATGCTGCTGTCGACCTGATAATTGCCCGGTCATCTTGAACTCAAGTGCTCGGTCACTAACCGTAAAGTTCCCGGCCCCTTACTGTTGACTCTTTAGTGGTCGGGTCGGCATTAATAATCTTGACTGAGAAGTGAATTACCTTTTTTACCCCGTCGTGCTGCTTAAATAACATAGTGCCTGAAAACACCATCAACAAATAATAATAATAATTTTTTTTGAACTGAAAGACTGAATAATAATTGATAAATTAAGCAAGTCTTTGTGTGTTTGTATTAGTGGAACTATTATTTTATAGGGTATGAAGAATTAATGTTGTTACTTTCCAACATTTCAAAAAGAAAAAGTTGTTACATTCCATGTTACAATTTAAAATTGGCTTGACACCATCTTTAATAATAACATGAATCTACATGTGGTACAGAATAATTATTCAACTTTAATAAATAGATTCCTTTTATGATGTGTTTTTGTATTCGTTTATACTAATGGAACTATTATTTTATTAGTTATGAAGAATTAATTTTGTTACTTTCTAATTTTTTTTATAAGTTGTTACTTTCCATGTTACAATTTAAATTTAGATCAAAACCATCTTAATAAAATGTACCCACATGTGATACATTCAACCTAATAATTAGATTCCTTTTATGATGCGTTTATGTAGTGGTAACTGATATTTGATAAATCAAAAGTTATTAAGTAAATTATCCTATTTTATTCCAAGGGTAACAATAATATTAAATAAATTACCGCAAGGGTCCCCCGGGCTGGTTTAAGATGATTTTGGACCTTAGGCAAAATGTTAAAACTAGTTTTATTATTTTTTAAATGCTCATACAATATTCATATAAGAATTATTAATTAATGAACCAAAATTTTACCTCCATATAAAATAGTTATGGAGATAAAATATTTCATACAAGAATTTATAAGTATTAAGAACCTTACATTTATTTCCTTAAATTGAGGCCTTAATTTAAGCCCTAAAGGTTAGAGCCGCTCTTGAAATAAATTGTGGCATAGAATAAGCTATTCTCTGCGACAAAATTAAGATTTTAATTTGATGGAGGTATAATAGAGAAATTATGAACTTCAGTAGGCTACAACAAAAAATCTCTAAAATTGAGGAGGCTAATGACGGGAAGCTATAATAGAGAAACCATAAACATAATAGGCTATAATAACAAATTTATAAATAAAAGGGATTTTATGGTCGCATATGCGTAGCATATGTGAATGTACTTACATAATTAGGATTTTGATTTGGGGTCAAAATGAATAAACTACAAATATGGAAGTAAGAATCAAAAATTTTTGAAATCGATGAGTCAAAACGTCATTTGATTTTTATTTTTATTTTTTATTTTTAAAAAAATAAATTTCAATTAAGACCCCATCTTTCAAGATGTCTTTTTTATTTTATTTATATTTATATTTAACTAGGGCTTTCTGCCTGGGGTGAATGATATTATTCGAGATGATAAAAGCAGCTTGTTGGAAAGAAGAGAGAGTTGATTATTTATTGAAATGCTGGACGGAATATTTTCATAAATGGTTATAAAAACAAACCGTAAACTTTTTACGATTATAGAAATACTATAGGCATGAACTATTTGTATAAACGGATATCGCATAATTTATTAACATTAGTTTATGTCTTTATTCAACTAAAAATATTATAATGTCACATTAGTTTATATATATATTATATATATTCACTTTAATGATAGTGCTCTTACCGTTATTTTTAACCATTGTGTTTCCCTTAATTTTGAAAGAACAAATAATTAATTTTCTTTGGTTTGACAGTTAATTTTTAAAAGAATTATCGATTATATGTAATATTTGACTCGTTATCAAAAATACACAAATCCTTATAAAAATTACACAAATCTTATAACTTTATTCACAAATCGACCACAAGATTGAAAAGTATATCAAATTTGGGGAAATGATTGAAAAGTATATACATATGTTATATGATAGGTGGATGTGTGCTCAAGTTTTTAATTTTTGGGTGAATCGGTGAATAAAGTCTCAGAATTTATGTATTCCTGATAACGTGCCAAATATACGATATACACGATTGATAATTTCTCTAATTTTTACTGTCAAAGATATGATATTATTGTTAGTTGATATGTAACTAATATTAATAGATATGATATTAATGTTAGTTGTTATGTAATTAATGTTAGTTGTTAGTTGTTATGTAATTAATATTGGTTCATTTGCAAAGCCTATATAAAGGCAATTTGTAATTCATATTGAAATCAAGAAAAATAATATATTTATCTTCACCTCTCCTATTTCGGGTTCTAACATGGTATTAGACGTCTGAGTTCCGATTTCTGGATATTTCATTGCCTCTGTCTCCAGACAGGTATTATCTCATTGTCACCGTCTCCAAACAGGTCTTATCTCATTATCTTTGTCTCCAAACAGGTCTTATCTCATTGTTCATGTCTCCAAATAGGTCTTATCTACTTATCTATGTCTCCAAACATGTTTTATCTCATTGTCCATGTCTCCAAACAAGTTTGATCTCTTTGTCCTTGTTTCCAAATAGGTCTTATCTCCTTATATCTGTCTCTAAACATGTCTTATCTCATTGTCTCTGTCTCCAAACAGGTGTATTGCGTTCCGATGATCAATAATTGATATCTTCACCAAGTCTTTTCTTCATGGCCGTTACACAGCCCTTGTTTCCAAACTGAATCTGTTTTTCTCACTACTATCTTGAGTTTGAGGGGATGTCAAAGATATGATATTGTTGTTAGTTGATATGTAATTAATATTGATTGATATGATATTAATGTTAGTTGTTAATTGTTAATTGTTAATTGTTATGTAATTAATGTTAGTTGTTATGTAATTAATTTTAATTGTTAGTTGTTATGTAATTAATATTGGTTCCTTTATAATGCCTATATAAATACAATTTATAATTTACATTGAAATCAAGAAAAATAGTATATTTTTCTTCAACTCTCCCGTTTCGGTTTCTAACATTTACAATATATTTACTTTTACAATTATCTAAAATAGATATATATATATTTCCTTTGTCTCTTGTGATATTTCCGCGTATCACTTTGAATATTTACTAATTTATATATTCTGTTGATTACATGAGTTGAATATACAAATTACTAATTTCATTAATCATTAATCATCAAACAAAAGAATTTGATGTTATTCTATTCTCATGATCAATGCATAAAATTAAAACAAATAAATGATTATTGAATCAATGAATATAGTATGTTGATTATATGAATTGAATTTACAAATTACTAATTTCATAAATGATCCCATGCATGGGATTCCATAAGTAGAATTAAGCATTGATTTGAAAGTCAGAGAGAACGAGAGATGGACACAAAAGCCTCATCAGCGAAAAAAATTGGAAATACAGAAGAATCAAACAATCTAACGAGGCAAAGGAAGATTTTTTGTCCCTGTTTTTGCCACGTGTTACTTTGAAGTATGTTCAATATTTTCAATGATCATTTTCTACTGAATGAAAGATGTGAGGTATGGGTCTAATATAATTTTATTTGATTTAATTATTTCATGTAAGTACCTACATCAAATTTTATATAAAAAAAAAAATTACAGCAACGTGTGGAAATCTCACTACAAGAAACATATTCTTTAGCATTCAAAATTTTAGCGTCGCCGAAAAGATTGATAGTGCATATAATTAATATTTTAGTTCTCGAGGGTGATGCAAGAGATTTATAGTTGGTGGGTCACGTGAAGGCCAACGGACAGAGAGAAACAACTTGACCGTCACAATCCAAAGTTCACCAACATAATTGGGACTATTGCGCGGTATGATGCTCCCCAACGGTACACGTGTTAGACGAAGATATCGAGTGGACGCGCCACAACTCGTTCGTGGTCTTGTCAGTAAGTATCATTTTAAGCATCAATTTGTCTTTTTATTTGTCTTTTTTTTTTTTTTTTTTGTAAATGAAGCTTTTAACTTTTGTTTTTTTTTTTTGTGCACGATTGGGATATGGTGAGCTTGCAGGCGCTTGTGGAGAGATCATTCGCTCAGAGCAGTGCTGCAAGATATACCTCCATAGTTCCTCTGTAACATCCCCAATCTGGGAATGTTACCGGCAAATGACAGATTTCCACTGTCATCTAAGCCTCTGACTGAAACTGAAAATCAACCATTCATTCAAACACCCTCTCATCAAGATAGATTAACTGTGTGAAACATTAAACATGACACGTACACAACCCAGATGCAGTACAACCATACATATATACATAGGTTATACTTCACAGAAACTCAAAAGAAACTACACTTTATATGAATGTAGACACAACATGATGAACCCATAGAACTAATGACTGCAGTGCTGCTCCTATCCCTGATCCATGTCTCCCAAAATACAGCATTGGCTCACCAATAGAAAAGTCCTGCAAAATCTGGAGAGTATGGGGGTGAGTCCTAAAGAACTCAGTTAGTGGAGCTATAAAACCAGAAAATAAACAGTATTAGAAATACTGATATTCAATGCAATAACTTTCACAATTCTTAAATCATAAACCAGAGTTTTCCATTTCAAAACTTTTGTAAATCGATTAAGAAAACATCAGTATCATCATCAGAAATATCATCGGTCAATGTGTACATAATCCTATGGCCTTGGGGCGTTATACGCACAGTCCCCCAAGCCACTAAACCAGACAACATTGGTGCTATCAGTGCCGCCAACCTATCTCTGAAATATCAGGGTCTAGGGGCCTTGCAATCCCACTAGCCCAATACCCAGGATCTAGAGGAATCTCTCATATATAGTCTTGTATCCCGTGTGCACGCGTCTATATCTGGATTGGTTACCAATATCCGTAAATTCCATATCCGTCAATTTCATATCTGTATCAAGTTATATCTGAGGTGGGTTTTTCCCTCATACCTCCAAAGTCATAAATCATACTTTTGAAACTGTTTCATCATAAAAAATGTAATCTAAAAACTAAGCTTTGTCAACAGCTTAAATCATGTATCTGTTAGGGTTGGTGATCGGAGTGCCAATCCAGATCGTATTTATGTCCGATTCATGAATAAGAGCAATTCCATTTTCCATAATATTACTTATTTAATGGTAGCACATCTTATCTTTTATACACATATTCGATCTAATTACGATTAAATTGAAACAAAATCTGGTTTAGTGATACATGTATATTAGACAAATACCCTAGGATTTACAATGTAGTGCACAGTTATAACGTAGTTTGTAATTGACATTGGGAAGCGCACTATAAGATGTATATCCTTAAATAAAGTTCCTGGTCAATATTTGCTAACACAGGTCGATTAGTAAAATCCGCTGAGACCAGTACATGTCGTATATCGTGACTTGGTCCGATGGTTTATCCCAATGAACCATGAGTCTCGGGAGACTAGTATAGACATATATGTGTGTAGGCATTGCATTTTCGCATGTGAAATCCGATGATGAGTCTCAGTTGGAGGCACTACCTTTTTAGCTAAGGATATTGCGGGAAACGGAGGTCGGAAGGGGAAATTCAGAATAAGTACGTCATCAAGTTCATTTCACAAGTTCACTATCTTCGTTAGTGCTGCGTTCGTTACTTCGTTCGAACGTCAGGCAGATTGTGGACGTTCGTGTAGCGTTCGAATGGGCGTTCGAACGGAGTCGGTATTTCTGGTTTTCCTGCTAGCCTCGCACCCCAACCAATTAGCCCCCCAAAGCCCATAAAACACATCCCAATTAACAAAACACATTTAAAACACATGGGAAATTAAATTAAATATTAAATAAAATAATTAAACATTTACCAATTAAATAAAACATAAAATATAATCATACCTAATAAAGATAAATCAATATATTATATACCAAACTTAACAAATATCATGCCTAATTAAAATCAATCATAACCAATTAAATATTTTGCATTCCTAATCTAGCCAAGATTTGTGTCCCCCCCCCCTCAATCTAATCATTTCCTTGTTGAATACCAAATCAAATCCTCCTTTTAATGCCAAAATCCCTTCCTTGTGAGACAAGGTGAAGCCCTAGCCTTTCTCTATATAAACCACACCTCTCCAAGGCATTCACCCCTCCTAATTCACGCCCATCACAAGAAAAAAGAAGCAAAGAATTTCCAATCCCCCTCTCCAAGCTCTCCATTCACGCATATTACACACAAAAAAATATAACAAATTTCTCTTCATCTCCTTCCCATACTTGACCGAAAAACACAGCCCCATAAGCCTCCCTATATCACCGAAACAACAACCCACAAAAATCCTCAAAACAGTAACATAAAAACTGCATTCATAATCCTTAGAATAATCACACAAGACTACACTAAAAACCCACAAAAAACACTCGGAACAGTCCGTTGAAACGTCAAAACAAGTGACCTGAACAGTGAGCAGCAAAACAGAGGTCGAACAGCAGCAGAACGGAGACCGAACAGCAGGCAAAACAGCAAAACAGTGGGCTAGGATGCTAAACCAGTGAACCGGAGAAGTTGAGGAGCTGTACCCTTCCGACGTCCGTGAAACGCAAGCCTGAAAGTTGGCAAAAAGGTTAGACCTGAGGGTATTTTCCACACTCATTTTCTGTTATTATTTATTGAATATTGCTTGCATGATTGTCATGTTGAAATGTATGTTGTGGCCCTTGAGTAGATAAATATGCATGAATTATGAGATGTTGTATGTTGTGGCTTTGGAATAAAATGAGAGATGTGTCAACTCTCGCTGTATATCGGATGGAAACCCAGACATAAATTTCATAGCCGATTCCGAATGGACGGTAGTATGATCTGTACTCGGGATACAACTCCACGTACCGCTTGAGTAAATGGCACCCTCTTTTGTTTTGTGTTGCTTTGGTTTATTTATTTTTCGTCACTTGAATTCTGCATGTTGCTTATTTATGTATGATTCAATTGAGCGCATGGCTTAGTAAGTGGAATGAAAGATCCCATATGGGGAGGGGTTAAAGCCTTTTATCACGATGCTTTTCCGCGCCGGTTGATGTGTGTTCGGTTGAATGCAAGATACGTTCAATCGGGCATACTAAGTCTGATATTATTATTTTTAATTCTTTGTATGCATGATTCAATCGAGCGCATGGGTTTAGTAAGTGGAATGAAAGATCCCCTATGGGGAGGGGTTAAAGCCATTTACCACGATGCTTTGCCGCGCCGGTTGATGTGTGTTCGGTTGAATGCAAGATACGTTTAATCGGACATACTGAGCTTGACATTATTGTCTTTATTCTTTGTGTTGCATGCATCAGGTCTGGTTCCGTTCGAACGTGTTCTCGAACGCTACACGAACTCAAACCTTCTGTTTACCGTTCGAACGCGTTCTCGAACGCTACGCGAACGCACACACACTTTCTTAGTCTCTTCATGCATCAGGTCTGGTTCCGTTCGAACGCGTTCTCGAACACTATACGAACGCGAACCTTCTGTTTACCGTTTGAATGCGTTCTCGAACGCTACGCGAACGCATACGCACTTTCTTAGTCTCTTCATGCATCAGGTCTGGTTCTGTTCGAACGTGTTCTCGAACGCTATACGAACGCGAACCTTCTCTTTACCGTTCGAACGCATTCTCGAACGCTACGCGAATGGACACACACTTTCTTAGTCTTATCATGCATCAGGTCTAGTTCCGTTCGAACGCGTTCTCGAACGCTATACGAACGCAAACCTTCTGTTTACCGTTCGAACGCGTTTTCAAAAGCTACGCGAACGCGCACCCACTGAACTGAGTCCTTTTCATCAGATTTCATACATAGTTTTCCTAGTAGTTATCCCCACATGTATGAATACAATGTGTTTAATGTATTACAATTCATATACCTATGTCATGATAACATTTGAGTATTATTTCTTGTGGTATATCGGATGGAAACCCATACATAAATTCCATAGCCGATTCCGAATGGACGGTAGTACGGTCTGTACTTGGGATACAATTCCATGTACCACTTGAGAAGGTGCTCACATGTGTGCTTGTGTGGTTAGTATGTGTGCTTGTATTTTCTTGAATATAATATGCCAGTGAAGTTGTATGTTTGTCGCTCATTTGATGTACTTTCAAGCATGCAATCTTAGATGTGAAATATATGTAAACTTAGGTGTAAGTTTTTTTTGTACATGTGAATTTAGAAGCATGATACTCTTGGAAATAAGTGCTACTTAAGCCTGATTAAATTATTACATAAATCCTTTCATTACAAGTGGCATAAGTAAGGGACCATTCCGAACCCAACGGTTTGAGGTCTTCCTTGCGAGGGGTGAGTGCGGCCTTAAATCTCATTTTCCCGGTTCACACCGGGTGGCGACTCCATTATTCTCCGGTTTAGTCCCCCGTGGCTACTCCGTACTCCCGACCGGGACGCGAGCCCAGGACAGCATGCGTCGTCCAGTTCATGTGTTCCCACAATGTGTTTATTTGATAAACACTGAACGACTCACTGGAGATTTCCTAATAGATGGCACACCAACGTCAATATGAATCTTCTCGAGTTGAGCGAGCATAGTGGTCATTCGACTTGAGATACCACAGTGGGACATATGAGTTATCCTCCACACTTTGATGGCAGTCGCGTCACCGATCTATTTAGATCAGACATCCGTCTGTTCGTTGGGTGTGGACTGATGCTCATGATATCCAATGCATATCAAGATAGAATCTGCCAGTTCTGTGTACAGGGCATAGACATCATACACATGTTTATGATCTAGTAAATCCATGGATGTGGTATAACTTCATAAATTAGTTCTGAGTGTTATTTAGAGATCGTAAATTGAAAGTCGACTATATTATACTGAAAGGATTTGACGTTTTCATCTATATCGGTATAATATGGATAGCCTGTGACAGAGGGATTATACGTATGCAATGACCTCGACTTGCATAGTTTAGCGAGATTATCTGTGGTCGTTATAATTCATGAGTGGGTGAATTATGGACACGAAATTGGATTTCGTGATGGATAAACCTAAACTTAGAGAGTCTCACAATATCAAGTGTACTCGTTGAGCACTTGGGCAACACGTTATGAATAATATAAATTATTCATAATACTTCATCGGATTAAGTGAGTTAATTCGAATCGGTTAAACGATAACACATGTATTAGTGGATTTTGGTCATTTAATAATTATTGTGTATTTGTATTTGATACTTAATTTGATTAGATACACATTAATTAATTATCAAATGAGACTTTGACACATGCCATAAATATATGCATTTATTATTAAATGTAAATAAAAATACATATATATATATATATAATAATTATATTAATTAATTATTTAGATATTTAATTATTAAATATTTGAATAGTTAAATAATATCCATATTTCATAAATATTATGAAATATGTTTAATTATTATTGATACACATGGCATGATTTTATTAAGCTTAAGTGTGCAAATTTGATCTGTCAAAATAAAGCTTATCTTATCTTTATTTTAATTTAATGAAATTAAAAAAAAACACACAAAATGACCATATTGCCCCTACTTGAGTCGGTCATTACTCTTTTAAAATAGAAATTTTTTCTTTTGCTTCCAAGGAAGCAACAATGGCCGAAACCCTCCTCCAAAAGAACTCCCAAATTATTTTTGATGATTCAACAAAGAATGAAGTAAAAATTCAAGAAAAATCCAAAGAAAGTTGAAGATTAAAGGTAATCTTTAATATTCTTTAGTGTAGAAAATTAGTTTCTTGTTCTTGAATTGTTAGAATGGTTCTAGGGTTTACTTACTTCTTAGGATTTGGGGCTTTTGATTTTGGAGGATGGATTTGGAAGTGATGATGCATGTGTGAAGTGTTTTGGATGAAATTATTATAATTATTGTCCAATTTAATCATTTGATGATATGTTGCTATTCTAGAGTGTTATGACCACTCTTGTAATGCCTAGAATTGTTCTTGGGTGGTTCATGTGTGGTGACTTGATTAGTGTTTTGATTAATTGGATTAATCTTGAAAAATTGGTTTTAAAGTATTAAAATTTGGCATTTTGGTTTCTGGATCAGTTCTGGAAAATATGGGTTTATGTTGATGAATTTGATGCCATATAAATGTATTGGATGTGTTTTGGGTGTTGGAACAATTGCCGGAAATTGTTTCGGAGTTGAAATAAGCGAAAACAGTGAAAATTCGAATTATAAGTAGAAAATTCGATATGATATTTATATTGTTCCATTAGTTTCTACAGTTACGTATATGATATTTATATGTAGAAAATTCGAATCTTTAAAAGTTTGAGATTTGAATATTTCTTTGTATAATGGTTATATAATTGAAAGTACTTGCGCCTCGGAGGTACAAGTAAAATTTTATCATTTATTCTATTTAATAGAATATTATATAATTTGAATATTTCTTTGTTATCTTATTGATATTAAGAATAAATTTCTTATTCATGGAAAATAGTCTGCAACCATAAGATCAGATTAGTTTTGATCTAATTATGACATTAGATGGTCTATGTCATATAAATTCAGAAAAGATGCAGTGGGAGTGTCACCGTTGATTATAATAACTAGTGGAATCAATTGCAACTTATGAAGTATTGACTTATGAAGTTTCATAGTGACCCTATAGATTAGAAGTTTTCATATTAGTGTAGTGCTTGCGGTTGTCTCATAGTATTTGGATTTGATCTCTAAATACATAGACAACTCAGTAGCTATAGCACAATACTGATATAGCGTCTGAGTCATATTGATGTGGAATTTGGATTCTACAAAATATGAATGATGCTGGCTAAGGAAAACAACTGGGTTTGTTGGACAGACTCAATTTGTAATAGCGGGCTTACTTGTTGTTGCCTACCTCATGAGTGCTAGGTGAGCTCTTGAGGGCCATGAGTATGTGATATACATTGAGATGTGTAATGATACAGTGGATTGGCACTAGAGCAAGTGGGAGAAATTGTTAGGGTTGGTGCTCGGAGTGCCAATCCGGATCGTATTTATGTCCGATTCATGAATATGAGCAATTCTATTTTCCATAATATTACTTATTTAATGGTAGCACCTCTTGTCTTTTATACACATATTCAATCTAATTGTGATTAGATATCTAATTACGATTAGATTGAAACTAAATCTGGTTTAGTGATACGTGTATATTAGACAAAGACCTTAGGATTTACAATGTAGTGCACAGTTACAACGTAGTTTGTAATTGCCATTGGGAAACGCACTATAAGATGTATATCCTTAAATAAAGTTTCTGGTCGAGATTTGCTAACACGGGTCGGTTAGTAAAATCCGCTGAGACCAGTACATGTCGTATATCGTGACTTGATCCGATGGTTTATCTCAATGAACCATGAGTCTTGGGAGACTCGTATAGACATATATGTGTTTATTGATAAACACTGAACGACTCACTGAAGATTTCCTAATAGATGGTACACCAACGTCAATAGGAATCGTCTCGAGTTGAGCGAGCATAGTGGTCCTTCGACTTGAGATACCACAGTGAGATATATGAGTTATCCTCCACACTTTGATGGCAGTCACGTCACCGATCTATTTAGATCAAACCTCTGCATGTTCGTTGGGTGTGGACTGATGCTCATGATATCCACTGCGTATCAAGATAGAATCTGTCAGTCCTGTGTACAGGGCATAGACATCCTACACGTGTTTACGATCTAGTAAATCCATAGCCATGGTATAACTTCAGAAATCAGTTCCGAGTATATTTAGAGATCGTAAATTGAAAGTCGACTATATTATATCGAAATGATTTGACATTTCATCTATATCTCATGTATAATATGGATAGCCTATAACGAGGGATTATACGTATGCAATGACCTCGACTTGCATAGTTTAGCGAGATTATCTGTGGTCGTCATAATTCATGAGTGGGTGAATTATGGACACGAAATTGGATTTCGTGACGGATAAACCTAAACTTAAAGAGTCCCACAATATAAAGTGTACTCGTTGAGCACTTTGGCAACGCGTTATGAATATAGATATATTCATAATACTTCATCGGATTAAGTGATTCAATTCGAATCGTTTAAACGGTTAAACGATAACACATGCATTAGGGGATTTTGGTCATTTAATAATTATTGTGTATTTGTATTTGATACATAATTTGATTAGATACACATTAATTAATTGTCAAATGAGACTTTGACACATGCCATAAATATATGTATTTATTATTTCATGTAAATAAAAATACATTTATATATAATAATTATATTAATTAATTATTTAGATATTTAATTGTTAAATATTTGAATAGTTAAATAATATTCATATTTCATAAATGTTATGAAATATGTTTAATTATTATCGATACACATGGCATGATTTTATTAAGCTTAAGTGTGAAAATTTGATTTTTTCAAACTAAAGCTTATCTTATCTTTATTTTAATTTAATGAATTAAAAAAAAACACAAAATGACCATATTGACCCTACTTGAGTCGGTCATCACTCTTTTAAAAAAGAAATTTTTTCTTTTGCTTCCAAGGAAGCAACAATGGCCGAAACCCTCAAAGGAACTCCCAAATTATTTTTGATGATTAAACAAAGAAGGAAGTAAAAATTCAAGAAAAATCCAAAGAAAGTTGAAGATTAAAGGTAATTTTTAATATTCTTTAGTGTAGAAATTAGTTCTTGTTCTTGAATTGTTAGAATGGTTCTAGGGTTTTTTTACTTCTTAGGATTTGAGGCTTTTGATTTTGGAGGATGGATTTGGACGTGATGATGCATGTGTGAAGTGTTTTGGATGAAATTATTATGGATGATGAAATATTATAATTATTGTCCAATTTAATCATTTTATGATATGTTGCTATTCTATAGTGTTATGACCACTCTTGTAAGGCCTAGAATTGTTCTTGGGTGGTTCACGTTTGTGGTGACTTTGATTGGTGTTTTATTAATTGGATTAATCTTGAAAAATTGGTTTTAAAGCATTAAAAATTGGCATTTTTGGTTTCTGGATCAGTTCTAGAAATCTGGGTTTATATGATGAATTTGATGTCATATAAATGTATTGGATGTGTTTTGGGTGTTGGAACAATTGCCGTAAATTGTTTCGGAGTTGAAATAAGCGAAAACGGTGAAAAAACAGCGTTACCGGGTGACTTTTGAGCCAACCAGGTGAAGGCTGCCCAAACAGTGAATTGGTCACTGTTCAGGCAGCCCATCAATTGCCCTAACACTATTGGGGCTGACCTGGGCAGTCCCTATAAGTGTTGGGTGGTCGGTTCGGTCAAAAATGTGTTTTGCGTCATTTTACGGAAAAATATTTTCGTAAAAGTTTCGCGACGTTTCATATATATTTATGTCGCTATTTGATATCGAATAAATGTGTTTAGGTGAAATATGAATGAATTATTCATATCGGATATTGAATAATTCGTTCGGTAATTTAAAAAGTTTTAAAATTACAATTTCTCCCGAACATCGCTTCCGCTGCGCCCTTCGCCCAAAACACCAACAATATCTCATGCGCATGAAATCATCATTACAAATAAAATCGTTAAATTAACAATCTGTAAAATCATATCAGAAATCAAAATTAAAATTTCTGAAATAAGTACTCTACTCACAGCTCTACGGAAAGTCAGGTGCGGTATGAGTTGTAGGAGATCTCCGAGTATTTGGCCGATGATCTAAGGCCAAAGAAACTGTTAGTTTTCCTTGTGATAAATAGAAAAAGTATATGCAATCAATGGTTGATGTTTATGATTATGGTGTGACTTATCATGTGTTTACACATCTATATGAAACCCTTAGAGTGCCCCCGAATAATCTAGAATAAAACCGGAATGATCAATAATGTATCCTGGAAAAATGTCTCGCGTCACGATGCAACCCTTTGGGCGTCGTGACGCGCATCCAAAATGAAACCAGTAGCCATCCTCTGTTCTAGGCGTCTCGACGCCAAGGTTGGGCGTCGCAACGCGTCACGTAAATTACAAACAAGTATGCCTCATCTGTTCTTCGTGTCGCGAATCTCCCTCAGGCGCGTCGCGACGCTCAACGCCCAGATCAATCTAGAACCAATATTTCCAGAAAGTATAGCGGCGTCAGGAGTGGGCGTCGCGACGCTAGGCCATTTTCCAGGACCAAAATCAACTTGTCCCTATCATTCTTCAACACAACACAAACCACAAACACCACAAATACTTAACATAACTTCCATTTCACCCTTATCACCAACTCATAACCATAACAAATATACAACATAGCATCAATTACATTATTCCACACCATTACTCAACCATTTATAAACCCCCAACTCAATTTCACACTTAGGGATTTCACAATTTTGAGGTTTCATAAACCCTTCATTTTCCAATTCAAAAATTATGAATACATCATCAAACACAAACTATCATCATCTTTTCAAGCATCGATCCATTAAAATTCCATTAATCAAAGTTTGGGTTTACCTTTTTCTCACCTTGAATCAATTTGCTTGTTCACAATTAGAGTTCTCTAAGCTTCCTTTCATCATTTCTAAACTTGCATGTGACTTTGGAGCATTTATTTTTGGGTTTTAATGGATGAAGATTCACTGCATTGGTTATGAAGTTGAGTTAAAGAATGAGAGAAAGAAGAAAAAGAAGAGGAAAAACGTGGGATGTGGGGGCTTTTTTTTTTTTTTTTTTTTTTTTTTTTTTATATTCATGGAGGTTGCCAAATGTTATGAGGAGGGAGTATGTGTCAATAAGTGTAGGAAGATTATAAATCTTCCAAATATAATACTACTCGGTAGGGGTGATCACGGTTTCGGATCAAACCGCAACCCGACCCGAACCGCACCGCGCGGTTTGAAAAAAAATTAAAAATAATTCCGGGTCAATCGGAACCGAACCGTAAATTCGGGTCAGTGTGCGGTTTTGACCCAACCACGATCCGAACCGCCTAAAACCTCAAATTTTGACTCAAACCGCGACCCGAACCGCCTAAACCGCCGACCCGCGTTCAAATTAGATATTATTTTATATTTTTCTTCTTTTTTAACACTGAAATTTAAGATATTTAATGATCATATGACAATATGCAATGTATAAATGAAAATTATGTATTTTTTCTCTTCAATTATTATGTGAAAAAAACACAAAATTTCCTTAAAAAAATTTATAATCCAAACCGCCGACCCGAACTGTCCAAACCGCTAAACAGCCAACCCGAACCGCCGCAGTTTTCCTTATCAAATTTGCGGTTTCGGTTTCTAATTTCCCAAACCGCCAACTCGCGCGGTTTGAAGTGAAAACCGAACAAACCGACCCGAACCGCACCGCGAACACCCCTACTACTCGGCCAAATACCATAATTCTTTTCAAACTCAAATAAATTTATCATGGTACTACAAACATTACCTTCAAAATTAAGCCCTTATCATCAATTTCAATATTTCTGTTACCAATCAGGAAAAATTTTAATCTCATTTACCAAATTACTATATTAATCAGGTTATAAAATTTCGAACCATTATAAGTTCTCTAAGCCCGACAGATGCAGCACCTATCTCGACCGATAGTCGTACATGAATTTTTTAATGTAATAAAACTTTTATTTTATATATAATAATTATTTAATTTTAATTTTAATTTTTTTTAAAAATAAAATATTATTAAAAATATATATAATTACTGATTAATTATATATTTATTTTTAAAAAAATTTAAAATTTTTTAGCGTCGCCAAAGATGCGACGCTAAATGTCTTACTTTGGCTTCGACAAGACAAATTTCAATGCTAATTATATTAGATACTTAGCGATGCCACATATATTCGTCGCTAAAAGATAATGAGATTTAGCATCGCCTGTTCTTATCGACGCTGAATTGTACAATTTCTGCATCGTCTATTATGGATTTTGGTGATGACAATAGGCGATGCAGAAATATTTAGCGTCGTTAGATATTTATCGACACTAAAACCTTTTATCGACCAACCTTTAGCATCCATTTCCTATGTTGCAGTGTTTCGACACTAAAAGATTTATCGTAGACTTTTAGAGACGCTAAAAAATGATTTCTTATAGTGTCTAGTTAATTCTTTTTTACTACATAACACGCGGATAAAATGCCATAATGGCTTAATTCCAGTTCACATTGAGGCTTTTCTTCGCATCAATTTGTGTAGCAATGCCTATAATATTCATTTGTAAATGCTATCTAAAATTAACACGTAATGAACGGGTATCAGCATTATCAAAAACTTTTCCCAGCAAGACATCATTTTATCAAGCTGAGTATTGTTTTCTATTAAAAATATAAAAAAGAAAACAAAAATCTTGGAGGATTATTAAAATAAAATCTTCCACATGATTTTTACATATATATAGAGTAGAGAATATTGTTGGAGATGCTTCTAAGAGAAATCTCATCATAAGGAAAAACTTAATCCCTTCATTCATTCGTTTATTTAATGAACATACAATCACTTCCTTTTCAACTATAGACATTTAAAACCCACGTCACCATCTTATTATAATCAATATAAAATCATACAAATCAGAAAATTAAACAAGGCGTTAGCCACAATAAACAATATATAACAATAAAACAACCTTCACCATGCCACATTGTTGTGATATTTTTATATCGTACCGCAAGAGATTCAATTATTCAAGGCATCAGATAAAAGTAAATCGAGCACTTATCGTTTCTAAAATTTCACCCATAAACAGACAATATTATCACAGGATTTATGCTTTACTATCAACGGCTAAAACAAATTTTTTTTTTTTCAATAAATTTAAACAACTAAATAGCAAGTAAACAACATGCACACAAAACACCCCCAAACTTAAAATTTGCATTGTCCTCAATGTAAGATAAATATCAAGAGCAAGAGTGAGGAACAACACTACCATGCATGGAGTTGATCAGACTCTTGCTGGTTAGAATTTGGTTGCACGGGCGTTGTGTGTCTCGTGCTACCTGCATAAATAACATGCAAATAAATAAATAGCACACAATAAAATAAAAAGTAAAGAAAATAATAATAAAAGAAATGCAAGGGTTGCCTCCCCGCTAGCGCTAAGTTTAACGTCTTCAGCCAAACGCAACCACCCAAAATGGTTATGGTGGCTTAAACGTAGTGAACCGGGTAATCTCATCTGCTTTCTTCTTTGGTATCCACCGGTTCTTATGACATGAAAAAGATAGCTTGGCAGGCTGTGGTAATTTATCCATAAATGGTCCCCCATGATATGTAGATTTTCTCTTAATTGGAAATTCTGGACTGCACATTCGGCGAGTCGTAAGGGACGATACTTGAGCTATCAGTGCACCAACATGATCTGCCATTACTTCTTTTCAAACTCACCTCGTACGAAAAATATAAAAAATAAAATAAAATAAAATAAAAATAAGAAATAAAAACAAAAATAAAACTTAAGACAAAAATAAAGGAAATAAAGAAAATAAGAAATAAAATTCTAAATTAAAGCTAAGATTACTTGGTAGTAGTATTAATGTGAATTAAACAAACAATCCCCGGCAACGGCGCCAAAAACTTGTTGTGATATTTTTATATCGTACCGCAAGTGTACGGTGTCAAGTTTTAGTATAAATATGAGTTAAGAGTGTCGAACCCACAGGGATTGTGTTAACTCGCACTAAGTACTACAATTGATAATCCTAACTTTATTTAGAAAATAAATAATAAAGATTTTAATAAATAAATAAAATATAAAAATAATTGGAGAGGATGAACTAATACGATAGAGATTCTGGATCCTGATTTCACCTAACTGTCACCTATGTATTTGTTATGCCAATTACAATTGTTCGGTTATATTGTTTATAAGTCAAGACTCCGAAATTATCCACTCCCTCTCTCGAGTGCCGAGTGAAAATATCATTAACTACAGACTTCGATATCTCTATAAAAATCCAATAGTTAACAACTCATTACGATTTGTGATTCTATATTAACGACTTCAAAGGACTACAGATTCTCTCGAATTTTATAAAATCCTAGGTCATATTCTCTAGATCTATTCAAAATCCCCTCTCTCGAGTGATAGATTCTAAACATTCATCATCATATTTGTGGCCAACAAACATAAAGCATTAAACTCAAAAGAATTAAATAAATCAACAAAACTTCATCACAAAATTGACAATCAATTACAAGGTTCAAGCATCGATTACATCATTCTCCAGAATTAAGGAGTAAATTCATGACAAAAGATAAAACAATAAATAATCAAGCCACGAATCTAATGGAAATCATTAGAGTTTTAAGAAAGAAATAAGAAGATAAAACCCAAATTGAATCTCTTCCTTTTCAGATGTCACAGCCTTAATCTCCTATTGTCGCTCTTCAATCCTCTACTTGGATCTCTAAAAAAATGTGTTTCTGTGTTTTGTGCTCTGTATTAGCCTCCCTTGAATTCTGGATGAACTGTTATATTTATAGTGGAGGCAGGGAGTCATTGGGTATTATTAGGGATATTGGAAACCCTAAAATCACTTTTCTGGAGCGCGCCTATATTTACCCCGCAGCGCCATGGCGCCAAAGTCTCTGCATTTTGTATGGCAAATTGGCGCCATGGCGCCATTAGTCTTTTCTTTTATTGGCGCCAGGGCGCCAACTTGCCTTAAGTCAACAGGCGCCATGGCGCCTGTTGATCATTTACTCAATTGGCGCCATGGCGCCAAGAACAATGGAATTGGTGTGAATTTGTGGCGCCTTAGCGCCCTTCTCTCAGGATTTTGGCTGGGTTTAATATTCTTGAAGGCGTCACGGTGCCAATTACTCCCATGTTCATCCTGTGTTCCCGAAAGTTCCCAAAACACGTGCAATTGTTCCCAGATCTATGTATTAATGCTCCTACAAATAAAACACAAAATAAACTATAAATGACATTTAAATATCTCGAAATATAACAAAACAGTAAGCTAAAAATGCCGTAATAAGTGGGTATAAACCACACTTATCACACATCATAAATTACTTGACCTTCAAGTTAACTTGATCAGCTTTCTCTTATAATTAGCTATTTACTTATTGGGAGCCTTGATGAACCCAACATGCGTAGAGTTGGGGAATTTAGTAAGAGTCTTCAAGTCATAAGCAATCCAACACCTCGATGTCTATTGGTGGTAAAAATACCCCAAACACTTGCAATCCGATGTGCATTTCTTGCCACAATCTCCTATTTTAGATTTTGTTCCACTTGTAAACTTGCTCATAAAATGATTCACCCCTTCAACTTTATAATAATGAAACTCACTTGGCTTACAAGAAGTCACTTTCTTCGCCTCGCACTCCTTGCTCCATCCAAGCAAACCTTTTCAGTAGGGCAAGCAACACATTGATTGTCATCACACACTCCCAATTTGCCACATCTCTCCGGCAACTGACACTCAGTTTCCCAAATTGAATCTCTGTCAAACAGAGTGAACGTTTCTTTCGTTGGCTGCGAATCGACCTTATCGTAGTAAGTAAAGATCATGAGATTCCCATCTATGCTTAGCCGAAGAAACGACGTCGTGGCATTGTATTTTGGCCTAGCCAGAATGAGACTGCCACTGGATGAGAGATCAAGGCTTAGTTGATAAGCAACAGGTTCATCAGTTTCAAAATCAGTTTCTGGGGTTACATTGAATGTTGTATTCTCTAGTGGGCCGGTGAACAAATTAGAGAATGTGAAATAGAGAACAGATTTGGGAGAGTTACTGCTCTTGTAATACATTGCAAATCTTTTAGGCTCCATTACAAAGCTGTAAGGGCCGTTAACGTTTTCTTTAGCGGAGAGTCGGCTAACGAGCTTGGTGACCCCACCGACACGAAGAGACTGGCCCACCAAGAGAGTGTCAGTTGGGTAATCAAAACTGTTTGCGCAATTTTTATGCGTGAAGAAAGAAGAGCGTATAAGGTTCAAACCTCCTGAGACAATATCCCAGCAATGGGTGTTTGATTAAGTGAATAAGCCTCCAAGGGGCGCAAGCACACAAGTTACAGTCCTAAAATTACAATCTAAGAAATGAAAAATAAAAATATGTTCATTTGAGTCTTCATTTGATCGGGGTTTTTATCTTGGCATAGATAAGCTTTTATAGTGAAGTTTGTCAACCATTTTAAGCGGTTCCAGTATCTCCTCGCAGTTGGTGGAACGTGCTTGTAACCGCTGAGTTGCGTGTTTCAACTGCTTGGTTGTGGAGGAAGACTGTCCAACTGCCATGATCGTGGAAGTAACCGTATAATGGGTTTTCGCCCTAAATGTAACCGCATCATGGGCTTTCGTCCTAACCGCTGGTCCGATCGCCCCATGCTCTTTGTCGCCCTTTGGTCCATCGCCCTTTTTCCCTTCGCTCTTTCTTTAGTCTCAGGGCGATTTCGTTCTATGGTGGAGATTTTCGTCTGTTAACAATGGTCCCCCAAATTTACCTTGATGGCACTGGACGTGAAGATCGAGGTGAATTTTTTAGTTTCCATCCCGGTTCGTTCTTTCCTCATTTCAGGGAAGACCACTACGCCAACCGAGGGTTGTCCTGACGGACGTTCCCTTTCGTCCTCAGCTAGCCTGTTTTGATCGACCGGCTCATCATTCGGCTAATCCCTCAGTCCAGAGAATCTGAGGAGCGAATTTTCGGTCGGAGAAGGCGAAACGGCGTATGTATTGGAGTGATGGAAACTTGTATGATCACATGTTTTCGACTTCGGCCGGCCCATCATTCGGCCAATCCCCAGTCTATAGAATCCGAGGTCCCAGGTAAGCAGCATGCTCCGCGTAGAGAAGCTCAGGCAAGCTGTTGTTAACGAGCTTAACCCATTCGCAACTCGGGAGGTGCAGTACCTTCCACACAGAGGACCCCGGACAATCTGTCGCTAACGGACGCAGCCCATCCACAACCTTACATTTCATTTCACACCTTACGCCGTGTGCATGGCCGTTAGCGAGTCTTCTTACATTCCATTTCACACCTTATTAAAGAGAAGCTTCCACCTCTGGTGGCCTATGTTTCATGCAGAGCTTTTCCTTTTCCCAACTCTGCTCTGCCTCTTCCGATCCTTTCCTTCTCATTTTCGGGACTCTGTTTGACTATGGAGAGTCTGGTTAGTAAGGTTGTCATTTAAATAGGTGGTGATGAGACCTTGGTACTGTTGTCACGTGAAGGATTTTTTCAAGTGCTGTCTGATCGATTGGAGGGGCTCCCTGCCCAAAGTCTGGTCCTCTGCCAAAGTAGACCTGTAACCTGATGGTCTTGTCATATCAGTCTTTGCTACTTGTGTTAATTATGGAGAAAGCTTGGGCGACGTCTTTGGAAAGTGTAGTGTTGACACCTGTTCTTGGCCGATTCTGAAGACCGATACTAAGATTTTGAGGCTCGGCCGATCTGCTGGAGGCCGAAGTAGCGAGGTCGAGCAAAGTAAATTCGGGGTTAGATTCTTCGCCCTGTAGTTTGTCGAGCCGTCCTTTAGAGTTCTACGCAACCCATCATATCTGCAATAAATGTGCGGCCCTTTCCTACACGCTTCATCATGAGGCCCATTTAAGAGCCGTTTTTTATGTCACTTCCGTGTTTCCTTCCGTCGCACGTCACTTGTGCAGCGAGTTGCATTCGAACACCTGTCTAGGGCAACTTTCTATCCTTTTCCGTTTTCCCGCTGCTCTTACTCCTCGACGATTCATGTTGCGACAGTTGTCCCAGGTTAAACCCTTCATCTATTCATAAGGCTTCATCCCCCTCTGTCTCTCGCTATACCTTTAACTTTTATGCAAACTCGCTTGTACTGTTTTCTTGATCTTTTGTCATCAATGGCTTCTTCTTCCTCTTTTCCCAAAATTAACGACTCAACTTTCGCTGATTATAAGTTGGCATTGGAAGATTCTTCTGTGGGCGTGTTTGGCCTTCACACTCTTGATGAGGACTTCGGCCAATGTGCTCTTGGCCCCATCTTCATTGACGATAACGCTATCGCAACGGCCCTGTTGGCTCAGCAATTTCCCTTTTCATCTAGCCCTTCATTTTCTGAACCACTCAACATTTCTGTCCTTGCTCTATCCAGTCCAATTCGCACTTGGCCCAAGCCTGATACAGCTTTCGAAGCCTGGTATCAACGTATGCTGTTACATGCGGATACCCGTGCCTTTTTGGACAAACATCATATTCTTCCTCTCATTGAGCTTTCCTTGTCCCTGCCAGCTTTTGATCGCAGCTTGTTTCCCATTTCCTTACTCTTTTGGTCTTCCGAGTACAATGTATTCATTTTTCCGGTCGGGCCCTTTACTATCACCCTCTGTGATGTTGGTGCTCTTACTGGTCTGACCCCTCTCGGAGCGACCATTTCGGCCTCCACAAACTTTCGTTTTCCCCCTCATTCAATGGGTCATTCCTCCTTTTCATCTTACTCTTCTCTTCTTCGCACATATTCGAAAACGGCTGGTACGGTTTCAATGCTAGAACGTACAGCCTTCCTTCATTACTGGCTGTGCAAATATATCATTTGTGCACCCAGCCAAAAACCTATGGCGGGCTACCTCCCCATTTCTTCTGATCTCGCCCATGGCCGTCATTTAGACTTGGCCTCTTTTCTTCTTGCCGCCACGTATCGGGGGCTGCCGTCCTCCAAAAGCAACTTCGATCGGGGTCATCACCCATTGCTTCTGGTCCCTTATGGATCGTCCAACTCTGGTTGAGAGCCTACTTTCCTATTTTTGGTACAATTGATTTGACTCATCCTTACTCAGATGTCGGCCTTCTCTTTGCTCAGCTTAGGCTGTCTTCTTTCCTTCCTCGTGCCACCTTTGATTATTTTTATACTCTTCCTCGGGTTCCCTCTTTCTTTCCTTTTACTGTGTTGTACAGTCCGTCTTTCGTCCATGACCTTCCTCTTTCGGAAGAGGAAGAATCATGTCTTCGCATATGGCGTAAGTTTTTATGTAGCCGCGACCTGGTTCATGACATCTTGACTGGGGCCAATGGCAAGGCTGAAGTGGAGGCATATTCTCCCAACTTCGTCGCCCGTCAATTTGGCCTCGTCCAAGGGTGGCCTCTTACTTTCTTTCATTCGTATTCTGCATCGTCAGACCGTTTTAAGGTCTTTTCCGTTTCTGAAGTTGAGGACTCCTTGGTGGAGACTCGCTCTTTGCTGTCTTCTTTTGTCATAGCTCCTTTCGCCCCTTGTACATCTGTTCATCCTTGCTTTGACCGTTTCTGGCCATCGACCCGTGAGCGATATTTTTCTTTGCCTCCTGCGAGGGTGTTTTCTTTTATTCCTTTATCCCTCAAATCTCCTGAGCCATCGGGGTCGAAGAAGGCAGCTGAGGCGTCTAAGCCCAAGAGCGTAAAGCTTGCTAAAAGGAAGCAACCTTCTCCCAGCCGAAATTCTGATTCGGACGTTTCGATCGTCCGTCGCTCTAAGGTATGAGCTTGAGACCTGCTATATAGGTTTGAGGTATATTGATATCATGACTGTGCATTTTTGGTGCAGGCTCTCAAGATTGATCCGCCTTCAGCAGCAGTTCTTGAAACGGCGTAAATTCCGGAGGCCGAAGCTCCTGTGGGCGGAAGCGAGGGAGTGGGACCTACAGGGATGCCGGTTGTTCAATTTCCCTCTGACGAGGATGACGCTGCCGAAGGTCCCGTCATGGCGCAATTCCCAAGAGAGGGAGGTGATGGATGAATGGATCTGGCCGTTTGCGTCTAAGAGTTGAGGAGATTCCTGGTGATCATTCCCCATTTGAGCGCTTCTCTTCGGACGGTTCTGTACCAATCGTGCAGGATCCGGATGATGAGGCTGAAGCGCCAGAGCCTATCTGGCCGACTGGGGCTCTGTGGCATTACCATAGGCAATTCTTTCCTTTAGTACGCAGGATGTCTGCCTCAGGACTTAGAGGGAGTTATAGGGACGTGGACGACCTCTATAGTTTGGCCGAATTGGAGTCATTAGAGGAGGCTCGGTCTATGTATAAAGACGACGTACTTCATCGCATTTACGAAGAAGATGAAATCATTTATATTTCTGATTCGTCCGACTCCGATTCTCTTACAGATGTTCGGCCGACTACTGCACCACAACATTCGATGCCAGAAGCGGTATCTCCCAGCACTTCTGCGCATCAGGCTTCGATCTTAACAAAGCCGTCGTCTTCGGCTCATCTGCCTTCTTCTCCTCAAGTAGATTTTCTTGAGCCTGAACGGCTGTCATCTTCGGCTCTCACGGTTGTTTCTTTCGCAGCTCCTGCTCAGATAGTCCAAGTACTGGCCGCTCCTGAGCAGCCCTTGTCCCCTCGGGCTGAGTCTCTCATTTTGCCAATGAGTTCTCCTGCTCGACCGTCTTCTCCCCAGGCCACACCACAGTCGACTCTTGTCCCCCAACATCCATCATCCCCAAGGCCTTCATTTCAACAAGAGCTAGCGCAACCAGCGGCTGAAGCATTCGAGGCACTGGTGGGTCAGCCCAATGGTTCTGGTTCTGGGGTGGTAAGTCTTTTTTTCTTCTCTAGTTCGTCCTTACACTGGCTTATACTTGCTAATTTCTTCTTTGTGTACAGGTATCCGACCCATTGCTGCAAACGATCCAGGACATTTTGGATCACTTTTGACGACTGCCCTCTGCTTCTTTTCGGCCTCCTTCGCGTATGGTCGGCACCAGTACAGACATGGAAGTCCTTCAGGAGGTTCTTGGCCAATATGCTTCCTTTGCTGCACTAGAAATTAATCAAGCCACGCGGCCGGAGAACGTCCTTCAATTGGACAAAAGCTCCTCCGAGTTGAGCCGGATATTGGCCCTCCCTACCTTGCCAATATCTGTTGATGATCAGCTTTTCCTCCAAGAGATGTAAAATGGCATAGCAAACCTTCTCTCTCGGTATCGTAATATGCACAGCCAGAAGATCGGGCTTCGCTCTACTGTGATGAGGAAAGAAACGCTTTGTGGTTCTCTCGAGGCACGACATCAGGCCCTGAGGGAGACAACAGAAGAAATGGTGACCGAAGAATCGGTCTTCCTGGACCTGGAGCGACAACTAAAAGAGATTCAGCGTCTTCTTGAGGAAAGCCGCATGAGGAAGGAGGCTAAGAGAGGACCCTCGTTACTCGAGTAGAGGAGATAGACCAGTCTATGGCAGAGTATGAGGGGTTGGCCCGCATCAATTTTGAGAAAAGCCTGGCCGACTTAGACGCAGTGGGTAGGGAATACAGGACGAATGGCGCCTGAGGAGGGAGACGCTTTCGGCATTAAGGGGCTGCCTGGGGATTTTCGGCGATCTTCGGGCCAAAATTAATATTTTTATAAGACGTTATATCGTCTTTCCTTGTATTCTTAGGACGTTTTCGTCCATATTTAATGAGAACTTATTATTGTTTCAGTGCATTTTGTTTTCGTGCTCCCATAATGAGGGCACATATTTCTTTAAGTATTTTCCGTTTATTGCTCTTGTATGCACTCTTTCGTTTAAGTCTTGTAGATGATAGGCTCCATTTGGCAACACGTTTTTTACCATGAATAGGCCTTCCCAATTGGGCGACCATTTGCCATACACTGGGTCCTTAGAACCAAGTGGCAACACAGTCTTCCACACTAATTCGCCCTCCCTGAACGATTTAGCCATTACTCTGAGGTTGTATTCCTTGGCTATCATTTTCTTTTGTGATTCTAGACGATTTAGCGCGTCACATCTGATGTCGTCCAATTCCAACAAGTTCTGGATCATTGCCTCATCGTAGTCTTCCCGTGTCAGTTTGTCTTGCAGCATCACCCTGGTAGACTCAATATTCATTTCTACTGGAAGAACAGCCTCTTGACCATACACTAATTGGAACAGCGTCACCGAAGTACTTGTTTGCGGTGACGTTCTATAGGCCCATAAAGCTTGACTCAAATATTCATCCCACCGTCTGGCATTGTCTGTCACCATTTTCCGAATCAATCCTTTAAGGGTCTTGTTGGTCGATTCTGCTTGACCATTTGACTGAGGGTAGTAGGAGGTAGTGTGTTCACTAATCGGACTCCGTATTTGCCCAGGAAGTCTTTTACTTTTTCACCGTTTAATGAAGTACCATGATCTACCATTATTGTCTGTGGTATACCAAATGGTGAATTATATGTTCCTTTATGAACTTGATGATCTGCTCTTGGGAGATTTCTACAACTGGGATGGCTTCCACCCATTTAGTGAAGAAGTCGGTGGCAACGACGATGAAAGTATGCCTCTTACTTGATGCATTATAAATCTTCCCTCTCAAGTCTATCGCCCATCCCATAAACGGCCACGGTTTAATGACTGGGACCATCTCAGTTGCTGGAGCTCTCTGAATAGGTCCGTGCTTCTGACAAGCAATGCGTCATTTGGCATATGAGGTGCACGATTCTCCCATCTTTGGCCAATAATAGCCGCTTCGTACAATCAACCATCTCATCTTTACCCCGGCTTGGTGAGCCCCACAAATGCCTTCATGCACTTCGGCCATGATAGTTTTGGATTCGGATGGCCCTACACATTTCAACAACAACCCATCTTGTCGTTTCTTATATAGCACATCTCCTGATACTATATAGTTCAAAGCTTTAAGTTTTAGCTTTTGATCATTTCCTCCTTCGGGATGCTTAAGGAATGTCTTTATTTCGTTTCTCCAATCGTCCTTTTTTCGGCTTCGATAACCATGGCGTCCGTATCTTTTGCTCGCCTTATGAGGACTGGCTCAACCTTTTCGCTCATGTATACCATACCTATGTTTGTCTGTTTATATCCGGAGGCTGCTTGGGCTAAACTATTGGCCAATTCGTTCTTCGCCCTCAGAATGTACTCCAATTCAGCGTGATCAAATCGTTCTACTAATTCTTTGGCCACGTCTAATAATGCCATTACTGATGGGCTTTGACATTTGAAAGCTCCTATCACTTGTTGAATTACCAGCTGCGAATCTCCCTTGATGGACGCATGGGTTACTCCCATATTGAGGAGCATCTCTAGCCCAAGTATCAAGGCTTCGTATTCGGTCTGGTTATTAGTGCAGTATTCGGTCAACTTGACTAAGAATCGAAAAAATTCTCCCAACGGGCTGACCAAGACTAATCCTATTCCAGCTCCCTCCATTGTGCTAGATCCGTCAAAATACATCGTCCATGGTTTTAGACTGCATTTGTCCAGATCCATTTCTATTTCCTTTATCGTGCTCAAACATGGATGGTCTGCCAAAAAATCGGCCAAGGCTTGATTTTTAACGGCCTTTTGGGGTTCATGCCGTATTTCAAATTCTGAAAGTGATAGTGACCAAAAACCAACTCTTTGATGCAAGATGGGACGAGAAAACATGTACTTTATTATATTAATTCTTGTAATCAAGTACACTATATTCGGCCTAAGGTAGGCTCATAATTTAGTACATGTGAAGTACAAAGCCAAACATAATTTCTCCATGGGAGAATAGTTACATTCATAATTCAGCAATTGTCTGCTAATATAGTAAATGGCTCTCTCAATATTCATGTCGTCATCTTGTGCGATCATCCCAGCTATGGACTGTTCTTCAGCCGCTATGTACAACTTTATTGGCTTTCCTGGTACTGGAGGTACCATCACCGGCGGCTGTGACAAGTATTTCTTCAGGCTATCAAATGTTTGTTGATGTTCCTCGGTCCAGACGAATTCGTCCTCACCTTTTAGCTTTAATAAGGAGGAGAACACTTTTGTTTTCCCTGCACAGTTGGAGATGAATCGCCTTAAGAAGTTAATTTGCCCTAAAAACCTCTACAACTCTTTTTTATTTCGGGGTGGCATAGCTTCGGTGATCGCCTGAGACTTATTGGTGTCGATCTCAATTCCCCGTTGGTGCACTAGAAACCCTAGGAAATTTCATGCGCACACCCCGAAAGCACATTTGGCAGGGTTCATTCTTAGTTTGAACTTTCTCATTCGTTCGAAGGCCGTTGCTAAATGGCCAAAATGTTCATCCATAGTCACGGATTTAGTCACTATATCGTCCACATAGACTTCTATGAATTAGCCAATCATGTCATGAAAGATCAAGTTCATGGCCCGTTGATAAGTGGCACACCAGCATTTTTCAGGCCGAATGGCTTGACCGCCCATTCATAACACCCTAGAGAGTCTGGGCATCTAAAAGTCGTCTTGTGTACATCATCTTCGGTGATGTAAATCTGATTATAGCCCGCATACCCATCCATAAATGAGTATAATTGATACCCCGCCGTGGAATCCACTAGGGAATCTACTATCGGCATTGGGTATTGATCTTTTGGTGTTGCCAGGTTTAAATTTCTGAAATCTATACATATCCTATCTTTCCATTCTTTTTTCTAACTGGGACAATATTTGACAACCATTCCACATATCTGGTCGTCCTAATAAATTTTGCCTCTAACAGTCGTTCAACTTCTTTCTTAATATCAGGCATGACATTAGGCGCAAACCTCCGGGGAGGATGCCTGTGAGGCCTATGGCTTGGCATGATTGGCAGCCTATGCTCTACCAACGTCTTATCCAAGCCAGACATCTCATTGTAGTCTCATGCAAAACAATCTTTGTATTTTTGCAACAAACTAACTAACTTTTCACGTACCTGGGGCTCCAATTCCTTGCTGAGGTAAGTTATGCGCCTATTGTGCTCATTCCCAAGATTTACCTCATCCAAAGCATATTGTCCTCTTGAGATGTTTGTCTTGCGTCATCCATTCAGGGCGAACTCTTCTTCCTTTGATTCTCCTTCTTCCATCAAGTAGTCCACTCCACATAGTTCTTTTGTTTTGTCTTCCGTTTGGTGTGCCAGTAATTTGTCTTTTAAGGCCGAAATAGCGGCTTGTGCTTCGTCCTCATTTCTTCGCTCCATCCCATAGGCCAATAAATTGGCCTTGGAGGCCGCAAGAGCGGCTTGCTCCTTATTCTGGCCGTACTTCATTCGAACCGCTGCATGTTGGTTCTCCAAAGACTACTGTGGTTGGTCTCGTCTGTGCGAACAAATCGTCCAGCAACCCAGATGGGTAAAGCTCGTCATTCTGAGCTACAATGGTTGGGCTTTCCCCTTTATTCAAAACTCTGGTCGGCCCATAGTTCCCTTCGTACATGAAGTTCTCGGCCGAGTTTGTCTCCGCAGCAAAAGGCTTATTGTCGGCATGCATATCTCTACTTCGTCCCTTTAGTTCCAGAAAAACAAGGCATTGATGAAGGGATAAAGGGATGCATCGGCTTCCGTGAATCCAGTCTCGTCCCAAGAGCATATTTATGTGGTTGGTCCATCTATGACGAAAAATACCACTGTCTTCGTAGTACTTCCCACTTGCAGGTCCAATGGAATAACTCATTTTGTTGTCATCGCCCCTCCATTAAAGCCGTTAAGCACCACTTTGTAGGGAGAAGGTCTTCTTTGGACTTTGCCAAACGTCATAGTATCCTAACTGGTATTGCATTAATGGCTGCCCCCGTTATCAATTAGCACTTTGGTGACAGGTATCCCATTAGCCTTTGCCTTTACATACAACGGCCGCAGGTGCTTCGTCATTTGTGTTGGCGGCTTCGGGAAAAAACACTCTCCCTGATAGACCTATTTCCATTGCTTGATCGCCCTCAACTTGTGGCGATTCCTCTTCCATGTCCCATATTGAAAGTCGCAACGTGGCTGGTGAATCTTGGGAGACATGATTGACAGTCAATCTCCGTTTTTCGGCTCTGGTGAGGGTCCGTTTTACCTTAGGCGTCCTATACAAAACAAGGAACTGATATCATCCCAAATCTTCTCCCAACATCCCGACTGCAGGATTACCGACTTCATATAATTCTCTGAGAAGCCGATTCTGTGAAATTTCCCTTCTCCTTGATTCAGTTTCGATGTCTATTTCTTCTTCTACATCAGTCATCTCTCCATCTTCAGCTTCCCTGTCGGTGATTGAGAGCGCTGCAAATTCAGTTTCGTTACCCTCATAAACGTCCTCGTTTATTCCGGCTTACCAATTGTTATCTCTCATGAATTTCCTAGGCAATAGGTAATGATTAGCCACCACTGGCGGCATACTTCCAAACTGAATGACGATAGGCGGCTATTCATCGTCTGTTTCGTCCTTTTTTCGTCTGCCGAATTTAGTGCGTTCGTCGCAACTTATCACCGTTCCTTCTTTGTCGTCACCAATTTTTTATTTACCTCTATTTTCTCTGTGGTGTGACGGCTACGGCCTGTGGTGGCCTTTGCTTCACCTTGTCGACGCATCAAATGGCCATAATTCCTTTGGTGTCGCCTCAACTGCGTCCTTGTCATTTCGTCTATAGGGGGATAGTTCTTGCCTGGCCGCTGGCCCGAGCGTGGCTTTTGGTACGAATGCCAAACATTGGGCCGATTAACCTTCGGCCTGAACGTCCTTACACTCTGGACGAAATTTAAATTCTCCCCATAGAACCTTGGGGCGAAGGTCCGGGGCTGCCATGATGATGGCTTTCTCTTTACAGGCCTTTCGCAATTGTCTTCTAACTCTTTCATCCATTCCATGTCGTTCTTGCATCGAATACAAATATTCTGCTGGTCCCCTTGCTCTGAAGGTGCCTTAATCCTTTCCAGAGCGCTTGAACGATGACGCTGCTGTCCTTCGTCTAGCACTAATTTGACTTTCGGCAGGTTCATCTTGGCAAGGTCTGGATTCATCATGTTCAACCCCACCAATTTTGGAAAAGGGTCGCTGTCCACGGCCATCTTTTTCTCGAACGTGATTCGTCCGGATTCTATGGCATCATGTAAGACATTACGAAAAACAAGGCAATTATTAGTTGTGTAAGACCATGCATTGTGCCACTTACAATATTTTTTACTACCGATCTGGTTGGCTGTTGGCAACGTATGTCGGTCGCTCAAGCTAATTTGCTTGTCCTTATATAACTGGTCAAATATAGCATCGACTTTAGTAATATCAAAGGAGAAATTCCTGCTCTTTTTATCATTCTTTTCACTTGCTTAGGGTTCCGTCCACATTTTGCAAACGTAAGGTTTCCCTTTTACCAACTCGGCCAGACATAAATCGGCCGATTCGGTGTCTATTTCGCTCATTTCATAGTTAATATTCCTGTAATATATGTCCATTTGCTCGAATTCTTCATTTGCTCCTCTTCTCGTAATAATCGCTCATAACACACCACACTAGTGGTGAGTTGGGGAAGGTCCCAAAAACTCGCGATCCTGAAACTTCTTTATCATATCGAGATTTAAGCAACCTTGAGCGATCCTCACAAATTCTTTTTCGGGCAAATGCACGTAACATCGGCCTCGGGCTGCCTTAAATCGTTGTAAAAATGTCTCGGCCCACTCTCCTGGCAATTGTCTTAGGTTTGCCAAATCGGCTAAGGCCACTTCAGATTAAGCCTTGTAAAATTATGCATGAAACAGTTGCTCCATCTGCTACCAACTTTCTACCGAATTGGTCGGCAGACTGACATACCAGAAGAAAGCTACCCCTGACAGTGATCCATGAAATAATCTCAGTTTGTGGAAATCATTGACTTCCCCACACTGGAGGGTAAATCGTCATACGTGTTCCATGGTAGAAACTTCCCCAGACCCCGTAAAGAGGGAAAAATCTGGTATCTTGTAGTTTCTAGGCCATGGATAGGCCACATCGAACCAATCAGGATACGGGTTCCGATATCTTGGCCGAATTGGCCGTATGCCTAGACCAAATTGGTTTTGAAGGATCTTGGTTATTTGCTCCATTAGCATATCATTGCCATTAAATGGCATAGCTATGGGCGGTGGCTGCGGTCCTCTCAAAAGTGGGACATAATCATGATTCTGCCCCTGAGAAACCTGGACACCCTGAGGCAACACCACTTCATTTTGTGCCATATTTGGCCCTTGGTGTATATTCGGCCCTAATTGTGGGCCATTGCCTCCAGGACTTATTCCTCCCCTGAGAACTGTAGGGATGTTGGTCCCCTGTGGAGGAACATTACTAGGACCAGCCTCCTGACTGCTCGCCGCAGGGAGAGGCGTAGTCCACGGCAGCGTCGTCCCGCCGTTTACACATTTGGCCATTAATTCATTCATCGAGCTTAGATGTTTAGCCATGTTTTCATAATGCGAATTGGTAGTTGATACGAATTTATCTATGACATACGCATTTTGAAGCCTAACCTGTTCGACAACATCTTGTGTGAATTCACCGAACAACGCGCGTATCGCGTTAGGGCTGAGCTCTCTCATTGATTCGTACCGACTAGCATCTGCCAGACCCTCGAATTGACCCATTATGGCTGGAATGTTGGGCTGGTTGGTTTGCTCCAGTCCTCCTTCCTCCGCAGTTGAGCCAGTTTGAGCGTTCTTTTTCGGAGGCATCTCCACTTTTTACACCAAATCTCCCACTGTGGTCGCCAAAAACTGTTTGCGCAATTTTTATGCGTGAAGAAAGAAGAGCTTGTAAGGTTCAAACCTCCTGAGACTTGTCATTGAACCTTCAAGACCACTATGTCATTTTGTTCGATAATTTCTCTAATCACGAGATATTTCATATGCACGTGTTTATATTAAAGTGCGCACTTGGATCCTTAGCTTGCGCAATGGCTCCGTTATTATCAATGTAAGGTGGGATCGGATCCCCTATACTAGGCATAATGCTTAGTTCCATGATAAAATTTCTAATCCAAATATCTTCTTTAGCAGCTTTCGAAGCCGCTATGAATTCTACATTTGTAGTGGAATCAGCCGTGGAACCTTATTTTGAACAACGCTAATTTACTGCACCGCTATTAAGGGTAAATACATATTCAGATGTAGACTTTCTATCATCTGAATCTCCATGGAAATATAAGTCTGTATAAGCTTTGACTCGCAGCTCATCTTCTCCATAAATTAGAAACATATCTGTAGTACTCTTAAGGTATTTCAGGATATGTTTCATAATCATCCATTGCTGGTCACCCGGATCAGATTGATACCGGCTAGTAACACTAACGTCGAAACTGAGATCTGGTCTAGTACATAGCATATCATATATAATACTTCCAATACAAGAGGCATATGGAAATTCAGACATCCTAACTCTTTCTTCCTCAGTTCGATGAGCTATTTTCTTCGAAAGATGTATGTCGTATCGGAATTTAATGTTTACTGCCTTGTAGTTGGTAAAATCATACATTTCCAGTATCTTATCTATGTGCGTGGATTGCAACAATCCAATAAACTTCATTTCTCTATCTAGATAGAGCATTATACTCAGTATATAGGAAGCTTCACCCAATTCTTTCATAGAGAAGTTCTTGCAAAGGTATGCCTTTACATTTTGTATCATTTCTATATCATTTCCAATGATAAAGACATCGTCTACATACAATACAAGCAATACTATCATGCTACAACTAACTTTCTTATAAACACACAGTTCTTCCTTATTCTTGATGAATTCAGATAATCTAATTATCAAATTAAAATGATGATTCCAACTTCGGGAAGTCTGTTTAAGTCCATAAATGGACTTCTTGAGCATATAAACCAAGTTTGAAGTCTCATCGGATGCAAAACCCTCTAGTTGTTCCATTTAGATATCCTTCTCGATGAATCCATTCAGGAATGTAGTTTTGAAATCCATTTGTCATATATCATAATCATGATATGCAGCAATGGCTAATAATATCCTAATTGAAGCATGGCTACTGGTGAAAATGTTTCCTCACAATTAATCCTAGGACGTTGAGTATAACCTTTCGCTACCAATTGGGTCTTAATGGTTTTCATTTTTCCATCGAACCCACGCTTCCGTTTATAAACCAATTTGCAACCAATAGGTTTAATATCCTTAGGAAGCTCAACCAAGTCCCAGACTTGATTATCATGCATTGAATTAATTTCGGATATCATGGTTTCTTGTCATTTTCCCAAATTGATATCTAATATCACCTCTTTATACGTGGCCGAATTTGTTTCCTCCAAGAGGAGAATATCAAAGCTCATATCAGATGTTATACTCTACTTAATCTACGTAAAACCGGTGTTGAAGATCATTTACCATGTTGGATATCTGGTTCCATATGTGGTTCCTCTAAGGTTGAACTGAACTTGTTGAGTTCTATCTTTCTAGAATCCTCACTTTGTTGGGGCAGATACGGATCTCCTAAGGTCGTATTGGTGTCTCGCGCAGTGGAAACAGTGTCAAATCGATGGGTTCAGAGAGTGTACAATTTCAACAATGAAAACTAATGAATATATAACCCTAGGGGAAATATTCCAGTTATATTAAATACTATATTTAATTACGAGTCCGTAGGAAAAAATCCAAAAAAATTGGAGTCCGGAAACTCCGAAATAGAGAAAAAAGTTCAGCATGCGGGCATTGCGACACACGTTGCGATGCTTAGGTGCGAGAGCACCAGCACTATGTGCATCATGCTACGAGGGATTGTGCATTGCAACGCTCAAAATGCGAGAGCTCAGCGTCGCGCCACGCAAGCTTACGCGTCGCGACTCTCAATGTTTGAGATCTTTGTGTCGTGCCTCACAATCTAGCGAGTGGCGACGTGCTCCCACAGGAAATGATTCTAGAGAGTCATTTTATATCCACATCGCACCACGCAGACTTGCGTATCGCAACACGCTCCATCAGAAAATGATTCTTAGAAGCATTTGCACTTTATTCCAAACACACAACACTTCCAACTTTCTCCAAACACTACCAAACACTCAAAATCCAATTTTGGCATCATAACCAACACCAAACACATATTCTACACATCTATAACAATTAAAGAATAAATCATGCCTTTCATAACATCAAACATTAATAAATATAGAAATGCTTTCAAAACATATATATGAATTATTTTGAATCCAAATCATAAACCAAACATGAATCCGATAAAGAAGCAACTCAAGCACAATTATAGGCCACTTAAAGGTGGTCAATTGATTTTAGAATGGTAGCATTGGTTCCAAACAATCAATTAGAGTTCCAAACCCTAATTAGTATTCCATGTCCAATAAGAACACTTATTGACCTAATTACATGAAACTTATATCTCTATGATTCTTAGGCACCTATACACAATCTTTTTAACCTCAACACAATCACAAGTTATGCTATTATGCATCCAACACATAATACATCACCATATGCTTCAAGCATGACATCTAAATCATCAAAGAATGCATGAAAGAGATGATCAAGATCTTACCTAGCAAGCTTGACCAAAGATCAAATCTTCAAGTCTCTTTGATTGACTTGTTAAGAAGCTCAAAGTTTCTCAACCAAAATTTTGAAGTATTTGCCTTGCAAGCTCTCCACCAAATTTTAGGTCTAGATTAACTTATGAAGATTATGCCTAAATTTTAGTTTATATATGCCAAACATAATAACACTTTTAGTATTGGCACAATCTCATTAGCCCATATGAATATAATTGGTGTTAATCTAATTATCATTAAGCTTGCAACTTGATTATAAATCAATTTTCTAGCACACCATATTATTATATATTATAATACATAATATATCCCTACCAAAAAGATATTAATTAAATAATAATATAAATATCATGTAATTATTTATTTAACCATTAAATAAGTATGATTAATCCAATTAATCCCAATTGGTCTAATAAATAATTAATGTTATCCAATTATTTTTAATTATTTAATTGATAATTAAAATATCAAATATTATTTATTATCAAATAATTTGGCTATCTAAGTGTTCAACAATCTCTCTGTCGCATATGTTTGAAAAATCTCTCCATCGAAGGCAATCTGAGTAGTGCGTAGGAAACATGGATTAACCTATCAAGTTTTCAAAGCGCACATCTCATATGTCGACATGTACATGATTTTTTATAACTAATCAGAACACCATTTTTTATGTATATACGATCAACCATAGGTGATCGGCTTTGGCCAAAGTCTTAAGAATCATGACTCGGAATGATGGATACCTTAACCCATTAATAGTACACATTCAGGCCGAAGATCATATCTTGATCCATACTTGATTAACGAATATATCGGCCCAGACCCAACGAACAATCAGTGGTCAGACCATGAATGGTCTCTGACATTCATGCCATCTAAGTATGGAGAATCATATAAGAAAATAAATTATATCATATTATAAGAGGATCAGATATGCTACACGACTCGAGAAGATTCCTATTGACGGTGGCGTGCACTACCAACTATTATGAACCGTCTAGTGAGGCATTAGTATTCACTCTAATGAATACTCATGTGTCTATATGAGCTGTCGTCGCTCATTGTCCATTGGGTCTGATCATTGGAACTCCAATTCCAATATAAGTCAAGTGCTAGTATTCTAGGTCATAGGAATTCGTCAGTGTTCCCATACCAACGACTGGAAATATATCTTTTAAGAATAGTTTATAATAGCGATATTATCTCAATGACATACCACACCTAGGGTCCAGTATCACTACATGACTATTCTAAGGTCGATGTGATAATCAACATACAATTATATATATTTCATCTAGCATGTTTCGAGAGAAAATAATATAATAACAGTTAACATTAATAAAGTATTGAAATGAAAATACAGTTATATTATTATCTAATAATAAAAATATCATACAATATATTATTTGGATTGGCATTTGAAACACCAAATCCAACAAAAGTTACTCCATACACTCTTATAGGGAGTAAAATAAGTATTTTTAGGTCAAAACACTCTCTAAACTCAACAATCATTCAAGAATAAACAAGAACAATAAGATCAAAGCAAGAGTCAAAAGAAGAATATTGAAGAACTTGAAAACTGAAGACAATCTTCACGATTTGTTTTATTTATCCTTATTTTCTTAATTATTTGTCTATGTTTATTATGTTAAACATGATTATTATGTTTATATTCTTCATCATTAGTTAGATCTTTTTATAAGAATGTAATGGAACCTAATATGAATTTTTTGATTAATTGAATCTCTTTTATGGAACCTAGATCTATGCATAATTATTTATTTTATATTGTTCTTAATGCTTTCTATTGATTTATGACCAACAAAATTGAATTGGTAATATCAATGAACTTGGTAAACGATTTTAATATTTAGACTTAGGCAAAATATCATGTGATCTTATTTAGATTGTAATATCAAAAAATTTCGGAATAATTTCGGATCGAAATTTAGGCCTCGAAACGGAATGATACTAGAGAATAAGAGTTTAAGTGTTGAAATATTTATCGGAATGTCTTGAAGTTGTGTTTTACAGCTTTGAAAATTACGTAATTCGAAAATATCAACTACAAGTAATTTATGAATATATATTTTTATATGACAGATTTTTATTATTTCGGCTATAAAAATATCACACAAACTCCGATTTTTCTTATTTTTAATCCATTAAAAAGCTTTTTCGTAGATGAAAAACTTTCGTATTGAGCACTTTTTAAAAGCCGGACCAAAATGACCTAAAAATATGAATTTTTGAAGGAGTACACTTTCACGGGCCTATTTGCAATTTCGTGGGGGTTGTTTTATAATTTTCAAAAAATTTCCTATATATACCCTAAGTTTCCATAAATTAAGAAATGGCTAAAACTTCACCCATTTGCTACACTATAGCACCCATGACGGTAAAAGGGAGAAATGGTCGCCAGACAGCCGTCCAACCACAGTCGACGATGAGAGACAACACCCTCAAGTGCGACGGCCACCCTATATCGATTTGTGGTCGACGGTGGCCATGGTGGTCGGAATCATCAGAAAATGAATGCAAAATGTGTGGCCAAACCCATTTCAGTTATGGCTCATCACTTCGATTCACGATGCAAACTATCCACCAAATTGAAGCTCATGGAACATACTATGGGGCTGTGATGCTGGTTTTATCGATCGCCGCTTAGTTTCACATAAAATGAGGTAAAAATAAAATATGAATAACGATTTCCTTTCGTACGACTGTTTTAATTCAAATTTTGTTGATTCCTACCGTTCGTAGATGCGTTGGGAGTCCGTTGGTGTCCTCAAAATTTCAAGAAGACATTCGGTAACTGAACCTAAACATGAAAGCTGAAAATGATTGCGTGAATTAAAACCCTAATCATGACCGACGAAATGCATGAACATGAACTGAAGCTAACCTAACATGCTTGAGAACATGAAATGTACATGCATATTTCTGCTCTAAGCTACCTGAACTGAAAACTTACTTCTAGGAACATGACTTGCTTGCATGATTTAGACATGCGTGATCTAACCTGAAACTAACATAGCGTGCCTAAAACATGCCCTTCACCATTCGTGATCCTGATCTGAACTATATGAACTGAAAACTAATATGCCAAATAGTTCTGGAAAGTTCCAGAAGGTTCAGGATCCTTCCATAGTATTTGCGAAAAAAAATTTAGAAGATTTTCCGAAAATACGTAATTCAGGGTTTTAACCTAATTGGTTGTCTTAGAATGATGTATAATGCTATATTAAGATTAATGGAACTAAAATTGTTGGAATCTGACTTGATATGTGTGTTCTGGGAAAGTCCAAAAGTTTATTATAATTGAGTCAAGAATTTCATATAACATCAATTATAACTGCATTTCACCATTTATTTTGACAGATTTGACTAGGAATTGAAGTATTCGCGTAGCCAGGTAAGTATTCCACGTGTTGAGTACTTGACGTATTGTTTGATACTTCTTTAGTAAATATGTATATAAGTTTATATGTGTGTATATATGCATAGATATGTCGGTATAACCGATGTTAGAACAATATGAGATGTGGGAATATTGTTTCATGGTTACGAGTTATTCTTTAGTGGTTGATGGATTTGATATGTGTTTTGCGTGTGCCTGAGATGTGATGGATACTTTATTTTATGATTTTATGTTAAAGTGTTTTGAAAAGATGGATTTTTGGAAAAATAAATAATTAGTTTTTCTTGATAAGTGTTTGATTTTTGTATTGATGGAATATGATGTGTTTCCTCCGCGATGCTCGTACTATATTTTTATTTATTTTATGATTTTTGAAACCGTCGTGGTACTTGTATAGGGTTTTGTCCATCTAAAAGTGGGTCGACCTGCTACTCTGTCGACATAGTCTTGTTTCGTTCATTGCCCAGTCTGTGTGCGTGACTCGAGAGTCGAGCGCTTGATTTGTTCATCCAATTGAGTTGGTTTATAGACTCTTGATACATGTTTATGATGATATTGGTTTTGGAATTTGATGTCATTTATAGCAGATTAGTTTTATAATATATTTTGGATACCTTTGTTTATAGTTTTCTGAAAAGTGTTTTGAAAAGTTTATCTTCAAAAAGATTGACTTTTGAAAGAGATATATTTGAGACATATTGAATTCACTTATGTTATGATATGATATGTTTATGCCATGACGCTCGTATACTATTTTTATGTGTTTTATGGTTTTTGAACTCGTGGTGGTACTTGTATATGGTTTTATCCATCTGAAATGGGCTACCCTCTGTTGATATGAGCTTGTTTCATTCATTGTACGGTCGGGACACACGACTTTGACATTGGACACTTGATTATTTTTATGACGCAGTCAAATACTCTTGTTTTATTTTTTGGAAAATTGTTTTCAAAATTGAGTTTAAAGCTATTAATTTATCTTTCGCCGATTTTGATGATGGATGAGATTGATTGTACAAAACTTATGTTTGCAATGTGTGTGTGTGTGTGTGACAGTTTGTTTGATCAGCCAGTATTGTGTTATAGTAGTGTTGGTTAGGGAGTCTGTTGGGATGACATTCATCTCATACCTATTCAAAAATAAATAGTGAGTTTCGTACGAGCATTGTATGCCTAAACCATTACTTTTGTTTGTTTATGACTCAGTCATGTATTCTTTGCATATTCTGACTTTTATTCTCACGTGATTTGATGTCTTTTTGTAACACCCTGCCGTAAACTGTAGAACTTAATAATGATTTAAATAAATGATTGAATTTTTGGGTACATGACCTAACTATCCAATAGAAATAGATTATGGTACATAATATTTAGGATTTGTAGTTTAAAAATATCAAAGTAGGTTGTAAGAATTTTTAATAAATTCTGCACAAAGAATAAAATTAAAAATAAAATAAAAATGCCAGCGCAAAAATTGTCAAAAACATATCAAAAATGAATTAGTTATGAAATTTTGGAAATTTGAATCGGATTAGGAATAACACCGGGTACAATAACAGATATCATAAATACTGGACTAATAATTTCATAATTAAATTAAATATCAAGGCTTAAATAGCAAATAATCATGTAGATTATAATATTAAAAAAAAAATGTTTCACAAACCCTAAACTCTAAAATCTTTTATATCTCTGGAAGCCGTCAACGCCTCCAGGTTCCTTCTCACTCACGTACAAAATCAACCTCTGCACCTACTTTTACCTCACTGACAACCTCCTCCAATTCGTCGCGTTCTGTAAGTGCTCAGTTTTTCTCTTTTGTTATTTTTACAATTCTAATTTTACTCAATTATTGTTCGTTTTAACTTTAACGAGTCCCATCACGCCATCCTTCACTGCAAACATCGCAGGCTGGGTGACCAAACAACCTTCACACAGATTGAAAGTCACAAGTGAACGCACACACAGATATATATATGTGTGTGTATGTATATATATATATATATATGTGTGTATGTATATATTCGTACACACATGTATATTTATATGTGCGTGATTATTGACAGTAATAAATAATAATTAAATAATAGTTATGTAGTTATAAAAAATAAAATAAAAATTCTAATGAAAATTAAATTAAATTAAATTATCGTGGTAACAATAATAGTTAATCTTATATTCGGATATTTATATTGATAATAGTAAAATGCAATTATATAATAGTTAAGTAGTTTAATAATAAAATAATAAGAGAATCATATGTGTTACCTTAATAACACGATACATACATATTTCAGGAACAGTTTAACAAACTAAGTACGCAGTGCATATTTCTTGTAGAGGTAAGTAATTTTCCAACTGTACCACATGACTTATGTATTGAATTGGGTGATACATTTGTCGTGATTATTGAATGATGATTGGAGTCGAGTAGATTTGGTATAGTTACGTATGTTTACTGTAAAAATGTATGTTGAGTGTTTCCTATTATCGTGCATATAGTTTATATTCATCGCATTGCTCATGTCATGTTTAATGCATAAAATATTTCGGTAATGACATATATTGCATCATGGTTTTAATTTTTACTGGAAATGGTTCGAAATTAATTTCATGCGGACTTGGTATAATTGCTACATTGGGGTATATGGTAAAGGAAAATGGTAATGGGTTACCGTAGGTTATATTTTGGCAATGGGTTACATGCGGTAACGTTTTGGTAAATGAAAATGGTAATGAGCTACCGTAGGTAAGTAATGGATTACATGCAGGCGTAACGTTTTGGTAAAGGAAAATGGTAATGGGTTACCGTAGGTAATGTTTTGGTAATGGGTTACCTGCGGTAACGTTTTGGTAAAGGAAAATGGTAATGGGTTACCGTAGGTAATGTTTTGGTAATGGGTTACCTGCTGTAACATTTTGGTAAAGGAAAATGGTAATGGGTTGCCATGGGTGATGATTCGGTAAAGGGTCACATATGGTAACGTTTGATAAATGTTACTGGTAAAAGTTACTGGTAAAGTAATCATTAATGGTAATGGTTAAATATGTTCTAAAGTATAACATCAAAATCCCGACCGGTTGCCCTGTAGCGTATACTGAGACCGATGGCCCTTTTTGTTGGACAATTATGACCCATAGCGTCACTATTTGTACAGATCATGGTGTTGTTGTACAAATTAACTATGTGACAAAGGAGATTGCACTCTTATCATTTGTGATTAGATCACATAGATGTATAAATGATAGGAGGTCCCTATGATTTGTTCCTGGATTGAGAATGATATGAGACAGTATCAGTCCACGAAGGATAAATCATTAAATATCCCTAGTCAGAGTATTATCGAGATTGGACATCGATAAATACGTAAAAGACTAGTATTACACTTGTGCGCGTTTTGAGGGCACAACGACATAGTTCTCATATATTTGGGTATAGGATACTCATGCAAGTGTAATAGGAGGTTGTGTTTTACCGATGGTACGGGAGACAGCTTCGCTCTAGATAGAATTCCTCGGAATTCCATTGGTAGTATGACTATGTGTCTATGGAAGTCCGAAATCAGGGTAGGTGTATTTGGTCTTAACCTGAGACTTGCACCGCTAATACTTGCGACAATCAATATACTTGGTTGCGGTCGTCCAGGACTTTAACAGGTTCTGTGTACGCCTATGCTGGGTATATTGAGAATCGTAGTGTGTTGGGTGTGATGTCAAGACGGAAGTGTCACTCCAGTCATATGGAGATGATGGTCACGTAGGATACGGTACTAGTACTCTTAAGTACTGCAGTCATCGGGATAAAATGACAGGGTCATGTTTATCCGATTATAGAGACTAGTTACCAGACATCCGACATGTGCTTCGTACGGGGTAGACACAATTACAGCCCTAGGCCTAGCACGTGATCATCCGATACTGGACAGAAATACGCAATACTACGTATACTACGCCTGATATAGATCTTTTATTCTTGTAAGGATATTTATGGAGAATTGGGTAGGCATGACGATTTGCTAGAAGCCAACCTTGTCTTGTAAATTGCTAAAACATAGTACTTGGTACTTACGTGTTCGTATAGTCCGACGACCGAATTTACTGCCAACATATCCGGGGATCTCATGGGTCGCTTCCCGAAGATTCACCGATGACGTATGACTCGCACTTTTAATTAATCTGGGATTAATTGCGGAGATATTTATCTGGGATAAAATATCCATTAAAGAGAGATAACGATTAATTTGGAATTAATCGATTAAATAATATATTCGATATATTATACGAAATAGGATTTCGACGAGGAATTAAAATTAGATTTTAATTCGAGCGAATGAATTAATTTAGAATTAATTCGTTAGCGACGTGAATAGTGATTTCACTAGGCATAATCATTTAATTACGACGCAACGAAAAATTCGTTAATTTGGAATTAGCGAACCTGAGCCCGGGATTATTTGCGAGTGCATTCGCATTTCGAATTCGAGTGCGGCACGCAAGCCAAATCAAGCGTCAAATCGCTAGTCGCATCTAGCGTCACATCAAGCGTCAAATCATGACTTTGAGTGATGTGACAATTGATTGATTGATTGATGTGAGTTGATGAGAGTTGATTAATACTTTTGGAGCCAAAATTTGTGTGTTGACTTTTTGAAAGCTTTTACACAAAGTTTTGGTATAAGTTTATTTTTTGATTTTGGAAATAAAATAAGAAAACACACAACTCTCATTCTCTCTCTAAGGCTCACGAATTTGGAGCCATTTCTTCTCCTCTCTCTCTCGCCCAATAAGGGCAAAATCTTCACTGGTTTTTCTGGGAAATGTCGTGAGATGGGAAGCAAAGTGTGGGAAATTTGTGGCAAATTTCTTAGGAGTGCTAGCACACTACGAAGTCATGCGAAGGTGATAGGGAAGTCTACCCATGATCCGGGAATCGTTCGACGAAGCTTGGAGCTTGACGAATGACCAAAACCGAGCCAAAAACAGTGAACTGCACACATCCACTGTCGAATGCACAAGGAGCAGAAAATGGATTATTTATTCATCGTAGCGTCGCTCAACCGATCGATGTGAGTATTCCGCAACTTTGTTGATTTGTATTCGCACATATTTCATGCTTGTTTATGATTTTGGGACCTTAAAAGAAACCAACACTTTTGTTTTATCAATTGGTAAAGATTTATGCTAAAATCAAGGTTTTCAAAGTGTTGCATTTTTTTAAGATCATCTTTGCATTCATGCATGAAAATTTCTTGTTGGGCTTAGGCTCACTGTGTCGTGTGGTGCAGATGATCGTCCTTTGGAAGAATATGCTGACCTAGTAGTTGGTGGTTGCACAACAGATCTATGATGGTGGCTCATGTGACAAGGAACCATGTGTTTTTATTTTGATTATTGTTTAAGGCATTAGAGTAATAAGTCTCTAGGATAGTTAGGTCTTGGGAGAATGTAGTGTGTTAACTTAGTCTATATATTACATTTATCTTGAAATTTGGATTGAGTAATAATAAGCTGACTTCTATGAATGACTTATTTTGACATCATTAGTGTTTGTGCTTAAATATCAAGGGAGTGTAAAGTTAAAGTAGAATTTAGTGGTGTTCCGGTTTTATACTCCTTTGGGTAAGGTGGTTATAGGCATGGGCATTACACTTTTGATCTTTGAAAGTTCTATACGTCTATTTTGTTAGCTATACAATGTTTTAAAGGTTGGGAATGAGTTAATATCCTAGATTTGTACATGTACGCATTTCTCGAAGGTTTGTATATGAAAGGTACGCATTTCTCGGATGGTTGTATGTGAAAGGGATACATAAAAACTCTAATGTTGGAAATATTTTTCGTATATGTATGAGTACAAGTAAACTTTCTGAAGTTGTATGTACGAATGTTAAGTAGAGAATTTGAGATTATGTATAAGCTACGTTTCTGAATTTGTGTATGTAATCGTATGCAACTTGGACTTTGAACGTTCAAAAATTTTTCATATAAAGATTAGTACTTGAGATATTACTAAAGAAAGTTTTATACTTTCCGATTTTATGATATTTCAAATATGTTTTCTTTTCTGATATATGATAAAAGGGTTTAAATTTCAAAATTCAAATTATTTGGATATTATAGTTCATGCTTACGGTTTTGTTTAAAGTTCTGATTTTGTATTCTAGATCAGTATATGTAAGTATTTTCATAGGACTTTGTATATTAAGAATGTAAGGAATAGTACGAAATTTGAAAGATTTTAAGTATAAGTTCAAGTACAGTATTTTTTTGAAATTCTAAATTTGTTTGGCCGTATCATTTTTCGATAACTATGCAATTAATGGCTTTCAGGCAAACTTATATATATGATTATATATACATACTATTTTAAAGATCCATTCTCGTCTTTTATGGTATGAATGTGGCTACTTACTGAGTTTTATAACTCACATCATAACAGTTTGCTAGTTTTATAGGCTGGCAACCAGGTTGGTCAACCGTTAAAATTTTTAGAATGTTATGCTCGAGGCGACAGATCAGCTAAGTGTTAGGGTTGGTGCTCAGAGTGCCAATCCGGATCGTATTTATGTTCGATTCATAAATACGAGCGATTCCATTTTCCATAATATTACTTATTTAATGGTAGCACCTCTTGTCTTTTATATAAGTATTCGATCTAATTACGATTAGATTGAAACTAAATTTGGTTTAGTGATACGTGTATATTAGACAAAGACCCTATGATTTACAATGTAGTGCGCAGTTATAACGTAGTTTGTAATTGACATTGGGAATCTCACTATAAGATGTATATCCTTAAATAAAGTTCATGGTCAAGATTTACTAACACGGGTCGGTTAGTAAAATCCGCTAAGACCAGTACATGTCGTATACCGTGACTTGGTCCGATGGTTTATCCCAATGAACCATGAGGCTCGGGAGACTCGTATAGACATGTAGGTGTTTATTTGATAAACATTGAACGACTCACTGAAGATTTCCTAATAGATGGTACACCAATGTCAATGGTAATCTTCTCGAGTTGAGCGAGCATAGTGGTCCTTCGACTTGAGATACCACAGTGGGCTATAAAATTTATCCTCCACACTTTGATGGCAGTCACGTCACCGATCTATTTAGATAAAACCTCCGCCTGTTCGTTGGGTGTGGACAGATGCTTATGATATCCAGTTTATATCAAGATAGAATCCGTCAATCCTGTGTACAGAGCATAGGTATCCTCACGTGTTTACGATCTAGTAAATCCATGGCCGTGGTATAACTTCGGAAATCAGTTCCAAGTGTTATTTGGAGATCGTAAATTGAAAGTTGACTATATTATACCGAAAGGATTTGACGTTCTTATTTATATCCCAGGTCTAATATGGATAGCCTGTGACGGAAGGATTATACGTATGCAATGACCTCAACTTGCATAGTTTAGCGAGATTATCTGTGGTCCTCATAATTCATGAGTGAGTGAATTATAGACACGAAATTGGATTTCGTGACGGATAAACCTAAACTTAGAGAATCCCACAATATGAAGTGTACTCGTTGAGGACTTGGGCATCGCGTTATGAATAACATAGATTATTCATAAAACTTCATCGGATTAAATGAGTTAATTCGAATCGGTTAAATGATAACACATGCATAAGGGCATTTTTGGTTAATCGTAATTAATATGTATTTATATTTGATACAAAACTTTATTTGATACATATTAATTAAGTGTCAAATGAGACTTTTGACACATGCCATTAATATATGTATTTGTTATTTAATGTAAATAAAAATACATATATAATAATAATTATATTAATTAATTATTTAGATATTTAATTGTTAAATATTTAAATAGTTAAATAATATCTATATTTCATAAATGTTATGAAATATGTTTAATTATTATTGGAACACATGACATGGTTTAATTAAACTTTATGTGTACAATTATGATTGGTTAAATAAAGTTTAATATATTTAATTGGATTAAATTTGGTAAATGGACAAAATTGCCCTCCAAAGTCTGTCACCATAATTTTTAAAGTTAAAAATTTTCTTTTGGCTTTGAATGGAAGCCATGACTGAATCCCTCATCCTCCAAACCTCTCAAATTTTTGTTTGATGAAACCAAGAAGAAATTGAAGAAAAATTCAAGAAAAGCTTAAGGATAATTGGAGATTAGAGGTAATCTTTATCACTCTTGAGTTGGAGATTAGAGGTAATCTTTATCAAATTTTTGTTTGATGAAACCAAGAAGAAAGTGAAGAAAAATTCAAGAAAAGCTTAAGGATAATTGGAGATTAGAGGTAATTTTTATCACTCTTGAGTTTAGAAATTTATTTCATGATCTTGAATTGTTATAATGGTTCTAGGGTTTACTTTCTTCTTATAAATTTATAGGGGCTTTTGGATTTGGAGGATGAATTGGAAGGATTTGATGCATTTGTGAAGTGTTTTGGGTGCTATTATTGTAATATGTTTCCAATTTGATCATTAGATGATATGTTACCATTCTAGAGTGTTATAACCACTCTTGTAATGCCTATAATTGTTCTTGGGTGCTTCATGTGTGGTGACTTTGAATTGTGTTTTGATTAATTGGATTAATCTTGAAAAAAAGAATTTAAAGTATGAAAATTGACAATTTTATGTTCTGGATCAGATCTAGAAAAACAGTGAATATGTTGATGAAATTGATGTTATATAAATGTATTGGATGTTTTTTGGGTGTTGGAACAATTGCCGGAAATTTTTTCGGAGTTGAAATAAGCGAAAACGGTGAAAAACGGCGTTACCGGGTGACTTTTAAGCCACCCGAGTGACGGCTGCCCAAATAGTGAATTGGTCACTGTTTAGGCAGCCCATGAACTACCGTAATACTATTGGGGCTGACCTAGGCAGCCCTCATGTGTATTGGGTAGTCGGTTCGGTCAAAAACGCATTTTATGCCATTTTGCGGAAAAAAAACATTTTCGTAAAAGTTTTGCGTCGTTTCCTAACTATTTATGTGCTATTTGATATCGAATAAATTTGTTTAGGTGAAATTTGAATAAATTATTCATATTAGATATTGAATAATTTATTCGGTAATTTAAAAAGTTTTAAAATTACGATTTCTCCCGAACAATGCTTCCGCCGCGCCTTTTGCCCTAAACCCCAATAAAAATGGTATCAGAGCAGGTCTGATACTTCATCCATTACATTAGTCATACTTGATATATGATATGTAATCCAATTTTAATATTTGCACATGCATGCAATCTATATGTTTCTTGACTTTTCGGTTCCACGCTAATGGAAACATAACGAAAATTTAATGGGTAAATTGAGTTATGTTTTCTAACGTTGAATTGAATTGTTTAAAAAATGATTTAGATTAAAATTCTGCATTTGATGTGGAGCAATGCTTCCTTGAGGAATATCCCCGCTTAAAATAAGGCTGTAAAGTAACATGTATTGGATGCAAGTTTCTTGGTCCGTCTTATCAATACAGTTTATGGGTAACTTTCTATGGCTGCATCCGAGATCGTGTCAAAGTAGTGAGGGTGTAGTTGATAGAATTTTATACATGCCGGTTGTATAATGATACTAGGCAAATTCAAGTGAAAGTGGAAATCCTGAACGTGCCAAAGCTGTCAGGACTACATCGGTAGCTTGAGTTTGTCATTGGCAAGTGAAGCTTTGATACGACTCTTTGTGAACGTGTCAAAGCTGTCATAATGAGAAACGGTCATGACCAAAATCAGGAATCACTGGTGAGCGATTGACAATGAGTTGTCTACCTAATGAATATACATAGGCGAGATCGTGTCAAAGTTGTGAGTCGAAATATATTCATGGGATCATACTCTCACTATGGAATTCGATTTAATTATTGAATTCATGTTCTCCGTTGGGGATTACGGTATTACGTAAAGTAGTGGGAGACACTGCTGGGTTTAAAAATCCATAACTAAAGCAGTGTGTAATTTTATGAAATTTGCTACTTTTGTTTTCCTTTATTCTATATTGTTTATAGAATTATATTTCTAATCCACTGCATTGTATATTACTTGAATATATTTTTTGACTTTATTTATGGTTGCGTATTTCTAGAATAGGTTCTAGAATGACAGTAGACTTTGATATTGTTATATTAGTTCAGACCATCGGGAACTATTGTTCCGATTTTCTTGAAAAATCAAGATGGTTAGTGACTTAGTTACTAAGTCACGATTTGTAATCTAAATAGATATCTGTTTTGGATATAGTTATCTAGTAAGAATAGTTTCTTATGCAGTATGAATTGACTTGAATTAGTTCATGCCTCGAGATTTTTGACTGGCATTAGGAAAACCTCATTAGTATTTGTTTATCATATAATGACGTTTCTTGGCTTTAGTAACTTTTAGAAGTCACGTGTTTGACACAGTTTGCTAGTCAATTATTTGTAATTATTATGAATAATTGAAGGCAAATTATAAGCTAAAGAATCTCGAGATACGTATAGTTGTGTATATAGAATATCGATTCTCACAATACGACAACTGTAGGTATTGGATACCAGATCTCTCATCTAGTTATTTAAAATAATATGTAATGACTGTTTTTGATATTTGATATAAGAACTTGCGACTATTGGATAATTATTTGTTCTATATAAACAGTTGTTACATATTTTAATATGAATAGTAGTGTCATTAATGAAAAGATAAACATTAAGAAAATGTTCGGTTATTTAAATAACTTAGAACAATGCTTTATGAGATTTTATCACATAAGCTTAAGATGCTTATTCTGTATGGTAAATGATGGTCTGATACGAGATCACACCATATATCCTTATCCATTTAATGAATATAGTATTCAGGATGTGATTAAATCTCATTTAACCAATGATCGTCATTGGACCACAAGATTTATTAGACTAATACATTGGATGTACGTATTTTAATGAATTAGAAATTACCTTAGATAGTTTTCTTTACTCCGTAACTTAGTTAATGAATTGTCATAACTTAGTTACGTGTGTCTAAGAATATATATATATATATATTATATATATATATATATTGAATGTCTTGAATTGTTCGTTGTAATTTTCCAAAAAAAAAGTCTTGAATTGTTCGAGAAATTCAACATGTTCTGATGAAATGAGGGTAGAATGTTTTAAATGGTTCAAATATATTCTATTTGAAGTGTTGAAAACTATAATTTTAAAATTCAACGTGAGTCTTTGAATTTTTCAAAGATGTTTGATATGATCAAACATATGAATTTAAGGCAATTAGTTCTAAAGTTGTTTAATGAATGTGATTCTTACTCAATATTAAACTTCCACGATTTCATCTTGATGTAATTCGTCAGTGGGAGTAATTGAATCTTATATGATTTGATTCGTTGATATTGAGTGTTACCGAATCAGTTTTCAATACTCTTGGGGTTATGCTCCAGTAACACTAATCCATCCTTTTAATTATTGTTCCATTAGTTTCTATAGTTACATATATGATATGTATTGTAGAAAATTCGAATCTTGAAAAGTTTGAGATTTGAATCTTTCTTTTGTATAATGGTTATATAATTGAAAGCACTTGCGCCTCAGAGGTACAAGTAAAGTTTTTTTATTCTATTTAATATAATATTGTATTCTATTTGATAGAATATCTTTTCTATGATCCCGAGCAATAAAATAGTTTTATTACTTGGTGTGTAACATCGGATGTTGACAATTGTAGAAAAGACTTGACTTATTGAAGTCAAATGTGAGAGTGATAAACTGTAATGGAATTAGATAATTAATAAGATGAAATGACCCTTAGATATCTTCTCTATAAGTCCAATATGATGTCAGAATCATTTACAAAGTATTTGATACTTATTGGTTCTGTTATTTTCTTATCGAAGAAAATTATCCTATAACTTATAGTGGGAGCGATATTTGATATTGATTTCGGAAGTTAACATTGAACCATAGATCTAAAATTATTCGTAGCTTACTACGATCAAGTTTTGAACTTGATTAAGCTTTCGTTATGAATCGTTCATAAAATGTGCAAATTATTCGCGCAACAAAAGCGAAGTGAGCTTGATAAAGGTTTGACCTTTATAGTATGACAGTGAGAAAAGTTATACTCAGTGATCTATTGTAGATTCTGAGAAAACTTGTCTCTAGTCGCACTAATTGAACAATTAAAAATCTGTTGGTTAATATTGATATTAAACTATGTATTTTGGCTAAAGAATGCAAAGTGGCGTTCTTAAGTGATTTCTTCGAATGAGAGATCCGTCGTGATTTCTTTGTTTGAAGAGTTTATTATAGAATGGCCTTAGAATTTGTATTCTGCTAAGATCACAGTTTGATATACTAGCTTATAGAGCCTATTGTAGACTCATGTAAGCTTTCCGGAAATTTGTGTTCTCTAATTTTGATTACAGTCATATTTTCTGATTTTATCAAAGCATAGAGAATACATATTTGATAGTAGGGTCAATGAGAGCATACAAATTTCTTTCTACATCCTAACGACATTATCATTATTAAAGTAATAATGAGATGTTTGTAAAGTAAAATGTTTACTTAAGTCTTTTTTTCTCCGTGTAAGCAGTGTGAGTAGTATCTGTTATATTTGATATAAAGTTTTATATATGATATAAAACTAAGAGACTTGTGAGATACTCCTATTAGTCGCGTATTAGATATGATCTAATAAAGGACACAGTAAGACTATCTGTATGACAGTTAGTATAACTGTTTGACAGTTAACGTGTCTTATATATATATATAGTATTCATTTTTCGTAAAGGATGATACCTTTTTCGAAAGAGAGATTGATTAGAATTTCTAGTCAATCTTACGCATCATAAGATGATGGCATAATGAATGCTATATTATGTGCGATTAAATATATCAATTTAATCGTAATTGTTACGAGTTATTTTGATATGCTACAGACCATATGATGGGTATTGAAACATATTCTTTGTTATCTTAGAGATATTAAGAATGAGTTTCTTATTCATGGAGAATTGAGTCTGCAACCATAAGGTCAGATTAGTTTTGATCATAATAATGACATTAGATGGTCTATGTCATATAAAGTCGGAAAATATGCAGTGGGAGTGTCACAGTTGATTCTACTGTAGTAGTGGAATCGGTTGCAATTTATGAAGTATTGACTTATGAAGTTGCAAAGTGACCCTATAGATTAGAAGTTTTCATATTAGTGTAGTGTTTGCGGTTGTCTCATAGTATTTGGATTTGATCTCTAAATACATAGACAACTCAATTGCTATAGCACAATATTGATATAGCGTCTGAGTCATATTGATGTGGAATTTGGATTCTACAAAATATGAATGATGTTAGCTAAGGAAAATGATTGAGTTTGTTGGACTGACTCAATTTGTTAAAGCGGGCTTACTTATTGTTGCCTACCTCTTGAGTGCTAGGTGAGCTCTTGAGGGCCATGGGTATGTGATATACATTGAGATGTGCATATGATACTGTGGATTGGCACTAGAGCAAGTGGGAGAAATTGTTAGGGTTGGTGCCCAGAGTGCCAATCCGGATCGTATTTATGTCCGATTTATAAATACGAGCGATTTCATTTTCCATAATATTACTTATTTAATGGTAGCACCTCTTGTATTTTATATACGTATTAGATCTAATTACGATTAGATATCTAATTACGACTAGATTGAAACTAAATCTGGTTTAATGATACATGTGTATTAGACAAAGACCCTAGGATTTACAATGTAGTGCGCAGTTACAATGTAGTTTGTAATTGACATTGGGAAGCGCACTATAAGATATATATCCTTAAATAAAGTTTATGGTCAAGATTTACTAACACGGGTCGGTTAGTAAAATTCGCTGACACCAGTACATGTCGTATATCGTGACTTGGTCCGATGGTTTATCTAATGAACCATGAGTCTCAGAAGACTTGTATAGACATGTAGGTGTTTATTTGATAAACATTGAACGACTCACTAAAGATTTCCTAATAGATGGTACACCAACATCAATAGGAATCTTCTCGAGTTGAGCGAGCATAGTGGTCCTTCGACTTGAGATACCATAGTGGGATATATGAGTAATCCTCCACACTTTGATGGCCGTCACGTCACCGATCTATTTAGATCAAACCTCCGCCTGTTCGTTGGGTGTGGACTGATGCTCATGATATCCAGTTTGTATCAAGATAGAATTTGTCAGTCCTGTGTACAGGGCATATGTATCCTCACGTATTTACGATCTAGTAAATCCATGGCCGTGGTATAACTTCGGAAATTAGTTCCGAGTGTTATTTGGAGATCGTAAATTGAAATTCGACTATATTATACCGAAAGGATTTGACGTTCTTATCTATATCCCAGGTATAATATGGATAGCCTGTGATGGAAGGATCTATTGAATGAATTATGAACACAAAATTGGATTTCGTGACGGATAAACCTAAACTTAGAGAATCCCACAATATGAAGTGTACTCGTTGAGCACTTGGGCAACGCGTTATGAATAATATAGATTATTCATAAAACTTCATCGGATTAAACGATTTAATTCGAATCGTTTGAACGGTTAAATGATAACACATGCATAAGGGCATTTTTGGTCAATCGTAATTAATATGTATTTGTATTTGATACAAAATTTGATTTGATACATATTAATTAAGTGTCAAATGAGACTTTGACACATGTCATTAATATATTTATTTGTTATATAATGTAAATAAAAATACATATATAATAATAATTATATTAATTAATTATTTAGATATTTAATTGTTAAATATTTGAATAGTTAAATAATATCTATATTTCATAAATGTTATGAAATATGTTTAATTATTATTGGAACACATGACATGATTTAATTAAACTTTATGTGTGAAATTATGATTGGTTAACATAAAGTTTAATATATTTAATTGGATTAAATTGGTAAATGGATAAAATTGCCCTCCAAAGTCGGTCACCATAATTTTTAAAGTTAAAAATTTATCTTTTGGCTTTCAATGGAAGCCATGACCGAAAACCTCATCCTCCAACCCTCTCAGTCTCAATTTTTTGATGAAACCATGAAGAAAGTGAAGAAAAATTCAAGAAAAGCTTAAGGATAATGGAAGATTAGAGGCAATCTTTATCATTCTTGAGTTTAGAAATTTGTTTCATGATCTTGAATTGTTAGAATGGTTCTAGGGTTTACTTTCTTCTTATAAATTTGGGGCTTTTGGATTTGAAGGATGAATTGGAAGGATTTGATGCATGTGTGAAGTATTTTTGGTGCTATTATTAAAATATGTATCCAATTTGATCATTAGATGATATGTTTCTATTCTAGAGTGTTATGACAATTCTTGTAATACCTAGAATTATTCTTGGGTGCTTCATGTGTGGTGACTTTGATTAGTGTTTTGATTAATTGGATTAATCTTGAAAAATTGGATTTAAAACATGAAAATTGACAATTTTATATTCTGGATCAGATCTGGAAAAATAGTGAATATGTTGATGAAATTGATGTTATATAAATGTATTGGATGTGTTTTGGGTGTTGGAACAATTTCCGAAAATTGTTTCGGAGTTGAAATAAGTGAAAACGGCGAAAATCGGCGTTACCGGGTGACTTTTAAGCCAACCGGGTGATGGCTGCCCAAACAGTGAATTGATCATTGTTCGGGCAGCCTATGAACTGCCCTAATACTATGTGGCTGACCTGGGCAGCCCTCATGTGCATTGGGTAGTCGGTTCGGTCAAAAACACATTTTATGCCATTTTGCGGAAAAAAAATTTCGTAAAAGTTTCGCGATGTTTCCTAACTATTTATGTCGCTATTTGATATCGAATAAATTTATTTAAGTGAAATATGAATAAATTATTCATATTAGATATTGAAGAATTTATTCGGTAATTTAAAAAGTTTTAAAATTATGATTTCGCCGGAACAGCATTTCCGCCGTGCCCTTTTCCCAAAACTCAAACACTAAGTTGCAGTCAGCCACTCTAGAGTCATGGGAAGTGTCGTACAAGTCTAAGAGTTATGTTTATTATGTAATAAGTCGTGTTGTGTACACTTTTATGTATATATATAGAAATAAAGTTTTGATTTGTATGTGTAAGTGTGGGCACGGAGCCCTTGAGTATTGGTGTGTCTTGAGTATGGGCCATAGGTCCTTTTTCATATTTGATGTTTATTACAGGTCACGTTTTGGTGTTGCACTGTATTTCAGGTTGCCCAATTTTAAGGTGCATAATGTTTATTTTGTATTAGATTTGAGACTCGGAAAGATTGGTTATTTTGTCTCATGTCGGTAGTATCTTGTCTCTGGCGGGATGTTACGCAGATGAATAGATTTCCGTGTAAGATAAACATATGCCTACAAAACATATGCAACCTACAAAGCATATGCCACATATAATATAGTTAATTGATTGAGAATAGTATTTTTTTTTATCCGACTATCAGAAGAGTCTTATAGATAATTTCATACCTAGATTAACCATTCATTATAGTTGTTAGTCATAAAAAGAGGAGAAGATTTAAAGTAATATTGTGAGAAATTTATGGTCTTACATTTTTTTATACTACTTTCATGTATTAAATTTACTTGCTTTTACTTTAATTCATGTAGTTAATAATTCTCGCCCTTCATAATTACTAGTTTAAATAAGCTTGGGGTTGAAAAAATTTAGTATTTAAAATTAATGATAATTTCTGATGGGATCGATATTTTTTTATATTATTTATAGGATACGTAAACTTACGTGCTATATAAAATCGTTGTCAATCTTGTCAAGAAAATTTTCTAATTATTTCCAAGTCCACACCTTTTCTTGCGTAAAAATCACAAAGATTAATTCATTTAATCTTCTCAAGGAATTCATTCATTTAGAAAGTCATTCCTTTTATCTTGTCAAAGAAATATTCAATTTCAAAGATTTTATTTTCATTCTCATTTTTCCTAATAGCATGTCCTCTCTGTGGCGAAAATGACAGTTTATGGTTGTTGAACGATTTTATTTTATTTTCTGAAGAAATTAAAGAGCTATAAATATTTAAAAATTATAGTCACTCTTTTATATACTCCATATATACTTCAGAAACTCATTATTGGCATGATGGTTAATTTTCACATATCTGAGAACTCTCATACCCTCATTATTGGCATGATGGTTAATTTTCACAATATATACTTCAGCAAGATAAGCTTTCTATCATCGGGATCCGATTGGAAATCGGAGTCTGTATACCCATTAACCTGCAGTTCGTTTCCTCCATAAACTATTAACTTATCCTTAGTACCTTTAAGATACTTTAGGATATGTTTAATGGTCATCCAATGGTCATTACCTGGATTGGATTGATATCGACTAGTTACGCTAACAGCGAAACTGATATCAGGCCTCATACATAACATGACATACATTATGCTACCCAAACATGAAGCATAAGGTTGGTTAGACATTCTAACCTTCTCATCTTCTGTTTGTGGACACATCTTCTTGGAAAGATGAATTCCATGTCTGAACGGTATGTTTGCTGTCTTACAGTTACCAAAGCTATACCGTTCCAAGATCTTATCTACGTACGTTGATTGGGATAACCCAATCAGCCTCCTTTGTCTATCTCTATAGAATTTGATCCCTAAAACATAGGAAGTTTCTCCCAGGTCCTTCATGGAGAAATTCTTACAGAGGTACGCTTTGACGCCTTGCAACATACCTAAATAATTCCCAATGATTAGGATGTCATCAACATATAGGACTAAAAATACGACCATGCTCCCACTGGCCTTCTGATACACACAGGATTCTTCCGAATTCTGGAGAAAACCAGACGATCTAATAATCTCATCGAATCGAAGATTCCAACTTCGTGAAGCTTGTTTAAGTCCATAAATGGACTTCTTAAGCTTACATACCATACCCGAGGTTTCCCTGGACGTGAAACCTTCCGGCTGTTCCATATAGATTTCTTCATCAAGAAATCCATTTAGAAAAGCCGTTTTGACATCCATTTGCCAAATCTCGTAGTCATGATACGCAGCTATAGAAAGCAAAATCCGGATAGACTTAAGCATTGCTACCGGCGAAAAAGTTTCATCGTAGTCGACGCCAGGTCGCTGCGTGTAACCTTTTGCTACCAGTCGGGCCTTGTAAGTTTCAACCTTACCGTCAGGCCCGCGCTTCCTCTTGTAAACCCATTTACAACCGATAGGAACAATTCCTTCGGGAAGCGGAATCAAGTCTCAAACTTGATTTTCATGCATTGAGTCTATCTCGGATTTCATGGCACTTTGCCATTTCACGGAGTCGATGTCCAACATCGATTCTTATAGGTGAAAGGATCTGTCTCTTCAACTAAGAGAACATCCAGACTCTTTTCTTGTATCAAATACAAGCGTTCAGGAGGTCTAGATACCCTTCCGACCTACGGAGTGTGTGTGTTGAAGGTCCTTCATCTACTTGAACTTCAGGTTCCTTCGTTGGTTCGTTGTTTTCAGGTTGGACTTCATCAAGCTCAACCTGTCTATGATTACCACCTTCTGACAAAAATTCTACTTCTAGAAATTTTGCAAAGCGAGCTACGAACACATTTCGATGCTCGGTATCATAGAACAGATATCCCCTCGTATTCGAAGGATATCCAACAAACCTAAACTTTTTCCCTCGTGGCGAAAGCTTATCTTGCTGAGTCATCCTGACATAGGCAGGACAACCCCAAACCTTAATATAATTAAGATTTGGTCTCCTACCGAACCATATCTGATACGGTGTCGTAGGAACAGCCTTTGAAGGAATCTTATTCAAAAGATGTGCGGCTGTTAAGAGAGAGTAACCCCATAAGTAATAGGGCAAATCTGTGAAACTCAACATCGATCGGACCATATCCAATAAAGTCTGATTTCTCCTTTCAGATACACCATTGTGCTGTGGTGTACCTGGAGGAGTATATTGATCGAGAATCCCATTCTCCTTCATATAATCCATGAACTCACCACTCATATATTCACCGCCTCGATCTGATCAAAGGCATTTAATATATTTACCAGTTTGTTTTTCTACTTCATTTCGGAACTCTTTGAACTTTTCAAAGGTTTCTGATTTATGTCGCATCAAATACACATAACCGTACTGTGATAAATCATCGGTAAAGGTAACGAAGTACAAATAACCACTGTGAGCAGTTTGACTTAGTGGACCACATACATCAGAATGTACGAGTTCCAGTAAGTTAGTGGCGGGTGTCCAACACCAGAAAATGGGGCTTTGGTCATTTTACCCTGAATACAGGATTCACAAGTTGGATAGGATTCAATGGTAAGATCTGATATCAAACCATTCCTAACCAATTGGGTAAGGCGTTTAACGCCAATGTGACCAAGTCTCATATGCCAAAGTTCTGTATTATTAATTACAGGTAAACTACGTTTATTAACTCCAGTATTTAATATATCTTTTGAAGTTTGCAATGTATAATGACCATGCTGGTTTGGACAACAAAGGATCTGAATATTATTTTTATCATATAAATACAAAGAACTATTCTTAATATTAATACAAAAGCCTTATGTATCCAATACAAAAAGTGATATAATATTAGCGACACATCCCGGTACAAAATGACAGTCATATAACAAAAGTGTCTCATTCGGCAATGAGATCTCGCATACTCCCACTGCAACTGCATCCAAAGAGTCTCCACTCTCGAACCGCAACTGCATCTCTCCAGGCTTCAGTTTCCTACTTTCCTTCAGCACCTGCAACGAATTGCAAATGTGAATGGGACAAGCAGAATCTAAAATCCAGCTGGATGTAACGGCTTCACAAGCCAAAGATAAATCAATAACTGGAAAAATAAAAGTACCTGATGTTGAAGCTCTGTCTCTCCTCACTTGGGCAATGTAATCAGGACAGTTCCTTTTCCAGTGCCCAACTTTGCCGCAGTGGTGGCATTTGTCTTCAGAAGCCCTTTTGGGCTTTGCAATCTTCGCCTGTTGTTGAGGACCAAAAGCCTTCTTCTTCTTCTTGCCTTTCTTGTTCTTTCCCTTGGACCATCCTTGGGAAGAAGCCGAAAGAGAAGTAGTTCTAGGAGGGCGAGTCGGTACTCCATTCTTAAGGTCCTCTTCTGCCGTGAGCAACATCCTATGTAGCTCCTGGTAGGTACAGACAGTCCCGTGCATGTTGAAGTACATCACGAACTGGCGAAATGAAGCCGGTAGTGAACCAAGAATGACACTCCTACCGAGAATGTCATTCAAGATGAGATTATGTTGCCTCAATTGATCGATCAAATCGATCATCTGAAGAACATGTGGGCTAACACTCTACCCCTCATCCAGACGCGCATGGAACAGTTCCATGGCGACTTTGTGAACAATCACTTGTTCTTGGTTCTCAAACGATTATCTCAATCGCGTCATCATACTATAGGAATCTAACATACCATAGTACTGTTGCTTGAGTTTCGGAGACAGTGAACTAAGGATGTATGATTTAACCCTTAAATCATCATCCTTCCAAGTTTCAAAAACTTGGCGTTCCTCCTCTGAAGCATCCTCACCCACTGCAAGGGGCAATGGACCCTCAAGAACATAACCCAACTTTTCGGAATCGAGGACAATCCTCAAATCCAATTCTCAGTCTGCAAAGTTCTCAGCGCCTTTCAGTTTGTTCGCATCAAGCATACGCGCAAACTGATTGTGGATTGTGCCGCCATCGCCAATCTATCATATAGATCACGAAAAACGGTTAGCAGAATAAAATAGTTTCATATAATATCAAAAGCATAAACTAGATCATGGATTTTTAATCTAATATGCCCCTCCCACTAAATCATGCAATACTGTAATCCCAAAACAGAATACAAATATTTAATAATTAAATTAAATACTAATAGTGAAAAGTGGATCCCGTGAATATATTTCGGCTCACAGCAGAGGCACGGTCTCGCCTACGTATATTCATCAGGTAGACAACTCATTTGTCAATCATTCACTAATGACTCCTAAGTATCCGTCCTGGCCGTTTCTCGTTGTCGCTGCGAAGGCAGGCCCACAAGGAGACGTACCAAGGTTAAACTCGTCAATGATAAACTCAAGTTACTTACGTAATCCTGACAGATAGGGCACGTTCAGAATTCCGCTTTTACTTGAATTTACCTAGTATCTGATATACATCCGGTATAAATAAATCTTATCGGCTACATCCTCACAGCAGAGGCACGGTCTCGGATGTAGTCACAAAGAAGTATTCATAAACCGTATTGACAAGACGGACCATATAACATGCATCAAATACATAATTACATTCAAACCTTATTAATTAGGGATTTTCCGCTAAGTGTCATACACCCTAAATCTAACCAATTTAGATCCTAATAAGCATGCATAAAGTCAAGAAAACATGATTAAACATTGATTCAATGAAGGCTAATCATTTTAGGTGGCCTAGAATCAGACTTGCTCTGATACCATTTTGTAGGGGTTTTTAGGGGGTGAATCCGGTAACGCAGCGGAAGCGGTGAAAATCCGATTTTTCAGATTTCAAAAATTTTTCTCAGATTAATTAAATAAACATATTTATTTAACATTCCAATAATCAAATTATGAAAATAAATTCAATAAAACATTTTTAGGTGATTTACCGAAATACCCTTGCTTTGTATTTTTGTCCATTTTAGTCCGAAATTGATCTAATCAATTTTGAATGATTCTAAATCATTTCTAAGATGAAATTATGATGTTCAAAATATCAAAACACCAAAGCAACCAAAATCCCCAATTTTCCCTCACAAGGCCGAGAGCCTCCTTTAGGTTCCATTTTGTGCATTTTGCACTTTCATGCTTCAAGACACATCCAAATGATATCCAATCAACATGAAACTTTATATGCATCATATACACACATAAATACACAACATATATGAAAACCCCCAAATTTGGAATTAGTCATGAACCCTAATTTTTCAATTTTCACAAATTGGACAAATCAGACCAAATACATTAAATCAATTACTTCAATCATCATTCTTCCATCCAATCCAAGTCTCAACACAATGAAACAACTCAAGATCAAATCTAAGTCATTTAAGAGTGGGTCAATAACTCTAGATTAGCAACATGGTTTCAAAAAACCTTAAAAGAATGATTATAACTACAATAGTTACAAGCTTTCTTCATCACACATGCTCAACACTTTCAACCAAATTTCCATCATCAAAAACACAAGAAATAATGAAAAGAATAACTTAAGAACATCACAAGATGTTGCCTAGATCCTAAGGAACAAATTCATTTCTAATAGTAAGTTTGAAAAACTTACAAAATCCAAGCTTTTCTTTAAGTTTTTCCTTTTCTCCTTCACTTGCTTACTTTGTTTTCTTTAATGGTGTTTCTTGTAAAGTGTATTAGGTTATCAAATGAAAAAGAAAGAAAACAATATATACTTGTTCCAATTATGCCTTGGCCGAATTTCACAAACAAGTATATGGAATTTTTAATTTCAATTTCATTTAACTTAAATTTAGTCAACTTGGTTAAATATCTAAAAACAACTTTATTAGATATTTATTTAAGTCAACAAAAGCAACTAACATCATTTACTTTAAATATCCTAATATAAGATATTTATATTTTAATTAATTTAATCATTTAACAATTAAATAATTAATTAATTAATCAAATACAAATATATTAAATATATGTATAATATTTACATTAAATATTAAAAACATATTCATTTAGGATATAAGTCAAATAACTCATTTTGACTATTAATTAATGTGTATTTAAATTAATCAAGTATTAAATGTAAATACACAATAATTAGGCAAATGACTATCTAGTCCTTTTAGCACGTATCTTGCGTTTAACCTTTAAACGACTTTACAAATAATCAATATTATTTATTAATGTTGCTCTAGTGCTCTACGAGTATGTTTCATTATTGAGACTCTCTAGATTCAGGTATATCCGTCACGAAATCTAATTTCGTGTCCATAATCTATCCACCCGTAGATTATGACGATCACGGATAATCTCGCTGAACCATACAGGTCGAGGTCATGGCAAATGTATAATTCCTCCGTCACAGGTATCCGGATAAATCCCAGAGATATAGATGTAAACCTCAAATCTCTATCGGGATTATCCAGTCGACTATTCTATTAGCAATCTCAAAAGAATGTTTAGAACTAGCTTCTAAACTTTACCACGGGCCCATGGTTTTATCTGATTGCTAATCATATGGACTACCTATGCTCTGATACACAGAACTGACGGATCCTATCTTGATACACATAGGACACCCTGAGGATCTGTCTACACCCAACGAACATGCGCAGGTCTGATCTTAATAGATCGGTGACGTGACTGCCGTCTAAGTGTAGAAGATGTCTCATGTGCCCACAATGGCATCTCAAGTCTAAGAATCACAAGTGCTACTCAACCCAAGAAGATTCTTATTGACGCTGGTGTACCATCCATTAAGAATCTTCGGTGAGTCGTTCAGTGTTTATCCGCTATAAACACCTACACGTCTATACTAGTCTCCAAGACTTATGGTTCATTGAGAAACCATTGGAATCATATATTCCAGTATACGACATGTACCGGTCTCAACGGGTTTACTATACTGACCAAGTAGTGTAAACCTTGACCAAGAACTGTCTGAGAATGACAACGTCATGATACTACTCAATGTCCGTTGCGACGCTTTTGCAACTGTATCATGACTAATCATTCTAGGGTCATTACGTCTTTACCATATAGAAAGATAGATTATATTATAGAAACTGCATATATTATTCATAATAATAATGTTTTACAGAAGTATTTAACAGAAATACAACCGGGAATTGGCGCTCTGAGCACCAACCCCAACATGTTTATGTTTAGACAATTATTATTTATTCATTTTTCCGCATTTATCAACTTAATGTGTTCATGAGATTGCGTGTTTGCTTTTATTTTATTTACTTCTATGCATGCAAACTTAGATGTAGGTTTTACTCCTATGTATGCAAACTTAGATATAGGTTGTATGCAAACTTAGATATAGGTTGTATGCAAACTTAGATATAGGTTATTCTTGCATGTGTATGTTGCGTAGACTTGGTTATATTATTGCGCGAATCCGTTCATTACAAGTGGCATAAGTAAGGGACCATTCTGAACCCAACTGTTTGAGGTCTTCCTTTGCGAGGGGTGAGTGCGGCCTTAAATCTTTTCCCAGTTCACACTGGGTGGCGACTCCATTTTATTTCTCCAGTTTAGTCCCCTGCGGGCTACTCCGTACTCCTGATCGGGCCGCGAGCCTGGAACAGTGTCGCCGATTTCTGTGTCCTACAATTTCATTAATTTTATTAACACCAACAACCAATTTATGCTTTTTTACAGAGTAGTAGGGTGAGGTGTAGTTATTTTCGGAGTTTCTCTGAGTGATGCACTACAGTGAGAAGAAGAAATGAATCAATGAAGATGGCAAACACTGCTACATAAGTTTTAGTATTTAAAATAAATTAAATACAGTTTTAAATTTAATTTTTTTTTCTTTTCAAGTTCGAATATTAACTTCAATTTTTTGAAAATAGAACGAAATTGTGGAGGTCGAGCGATAGGCTCAGGAGATGGGTTCCGACCCTCTACCAAATGAGGAGTTGTCGCAATTGGTTTTCTAGAATCAGACAGCGTACAATGTCGGCATTGGCACTCGTAAGAAGTCGACGTCATCTGGAAGGACTATTGTTTCTTCTCCTACTCAGCGGCGCATTCAATAACAGTTAGGCAGCACCAAGGAAAAGTTGGACAATACCAAAGAAGAGCTGAAGAATACTCAGGAGAAGCTACATCAGGTCGAGGAGGACAATCAGAAGAAGAAGTATGAGTTCGACCAACAGATGATGACTTCCAGGCAGATGCTGGAGGCCTCACTCGGTCAGTCTGCATCGGCCTCGACCGCCCATCCAATACAGCAGCAATGGTTGTTATTTTTTTATTTTCAATTGTATAATATTCATTTATTAATTTTTAATAGACTATGTAATTATTTTATTTAATAAAAATTAATTATAAATTTAATTTATTTTTATTTTTATTTTTTAAATTTATAAGAACAAAAAAAAACTGTAAGAAAAAAATAATTTACTATTATTCAGTAGAATTATTTTTATTCTAATAATATATTTTTAAAAAAATCCAGAATCCTTTAGCGTCCAAACATTCGATTCTAAAGGTAATAAAATAATTTTTTTTATTTTTAAATATTATTTCACCTTTAGTATCGAAACATTCGACGCTAAAGTTAATAAAATAAACTTCCTTTTTTATTTTTAAAATACCTTTAGCATCGAAAGTTTCGACGTTAAAGCTAAAATATTTAAGTTTTAGGCGTTGAAAAATTTTATCGCCAAAGACGTACTTTAGCGTCGAAAATTATTATCGACGCTAAAAATTTATTTTTTTTGCATCGAAAGATTTTGACACAAAATATTATACTTTAATATCAAAAACATAATTTTAACGCTAATATTTTTTACCATTCACGTATCACCGTCGATTGAGTCGATCAATTATTAAGAAAATGGCGATAGAGTATTTAGAAAATGGCAGCGAGTCGAGATCTGGAAATGGGTAAAGAGTGATATTCATTCTGGCAGTTTCGATAGGCGACAACAAGGGCGGCCCTCTTTTTAAGAAGCTTCCATGTGTCAGAGAAAACGTGGTTCAAATCTTCACACTTCAAAAAAACATATCATTATGAAAATAAAAAAAATTATTTTCTGAATCGACGTATTTTTTTTTTTTTTTTGAAATGGGAATCGACGTATTGAATTCACATATTATTTTGTGTTTTGAAGGTATAGGAAGGTAAAATCAAATATATTTTTAAGTATTTATATCCTAAAAATTCAAATCAAATATTTCTTTTTGAAAACGTTTATTTTGTACCGGGCGACTATGCCTCTCATCTCTAGAGCCAATTCACATACTTTCTAAACATAGAGTAATTGAATTATAAGCACCAAGCTTTTTTTTTCTCTTTTAAATAATTGAAAATCTTATCACAAAATCACTTCTTCCGAACTTAAACGGAGCAAGTAAATCTTCGGCTAATCCAATTCTTATAAGAAATATATTTTTTGGATTGAACTCAGGACCTAAAAATCATATATCGTAGGAACCATCAAATCACGCCCAAAAACATCAAAACCAAAACGTAAAAAGAAAAACAAAGCATCCAATAAATGTTTAAATTAACAAAACCTTTCACGCATTCAATTTTGGACAAACAAACACTTATTATTATTGTGGTGCCATGGAATCCCACTTCACAATCTTATTAACCCATTCTACAACCATTTCAATCATAACATCAAGCCTATATAGGCATAATAAAACAACACAAGATTATAAAATAACATTCACATATTATACTGATATTTAGTTGTTGTTTGGAACCTTTATGAATCCAACATGTGTAGAGTTGGGAAATTTAGTAAAAGTCTTCAAGTCAAAAGCAATCCAACATTTCGATGTCTCTTGATGGTAAAAATACCCCACACATCTACAATCCGTGCTACATCTATTGCCACAATCTTCAACTTTAATGGGTCCAGTTCCATTATTATATTTGGCCATATAATGATCAACCCCCTCAACTTTATAATAATGAAAATTATTTGTCCTACAAAAATTTACTTGCGTTGGGGCACACTCCTTGCTCCATCCAAGCAAACCCTTTTCAGTAGGACAAGCAACACATTGATTGTCATCACACACTCCCAATTTGCCACATCTCTCCGGCAGCTGACACTCAGTTTCCCAAATTGAATCTCTATCAAATAGAGTGAACGTCTCTTCCGTTGGCTGCGAATCAACCTTTTCGTAGTAAGTAAAGATCCTGAGATTCCCATCTATGCTTAGCCGAAGAAACGACGTCGTGGCATTGTATTTTGGCCGAGCCAAAATTAGACTGCCTCCGGATGAAAAATCTAGTTTTAGTTGATAAGCAGCAGGTTCACTAACCGGTCCAAAATCATTTACTGGGGTAATATTGAATGTTACTTTCTCTTGTGGGCCGCTAAACAAATCAGAGAATGTAAAATAGAGAACAGGCCGGGGAGAGTTGCTGCTTTTGTAATACAAAGCCAATCTATTAGACTCCATCACAAAGCTGTAAGGGCCGTCAACGTTTTCTTTAACGGAGAGTCGGCTAACGAGCTTGGTGACCCCACCGACACGAAGAGACTGGCCCACCAAGAGAGTATCAGTTGGGTAATCAAAACTCTGCCAAATAAAGTTACCCTTAGAATCTCGAAGCACCATGTTGCCATTTGAAAGCAACTTGAACCCTACAACACCTTTGTTGGAAGTGTTAGATTGCCAAACGACAGTGCCGTCCGCTTCGGCCAAGACAAGATTGCCGTCGGTTCCCAAGGAAAAGGTAGCGTTTTCACGAACCGGTTTGCCCCGGTTGGCTTCCCAGACCCAACGGTAAAGCGGTTCGTTTCGCTGGAGACCCAAGCGGAGGGCAAGGGTGTAAGCATTTGGTGTTGTGTTGTAAAAGGCAAGCTGGAAGGGAGCATTGAAGATGCTTATCGTTCTGTAATCAGCGTCGTATTCATTAATGAAAGGACCAAATTCTCCTTCGTTCACAAAGTTGAATGTTTCATTTGGCGGGACTTGAGCATTGGCTATGGAGAAAATTAGTGATGAGAGGAATATGAAGGAGAATAATGCTGAGGAAGATGACATTTTTTGTTAATTTAATTTTTGTTTGTGGCTTGGTGATGAAGTTAGTGTTGAGTCCAAGCTCTACTTATAGGCTAATTCTTTGTTATCCGTGTGGGTGATATTGTATCAATTTATTTTTTTGGAAATTTTGAAAATCCCGCCAAATTATTCGATCTGAGTTTACATAAAGCATGTAAAATTCTCAACTGCATATTCTTACAGAAAAAATATATTTCTGGACTCGAACTCAAGACCTAAGTTTTTTATTACCAAACAACATTCATTGAGAATGATGTAGTATCATTTATCAATCATTATATAATATATATGAGTAGCGTGATATTATTTCACAATAGAATTTTTTGTATTTATAATATCGGGGAGTGAGACCGTTAGCAAATTTTATTTTTGTATAAATTATTATATATGATTCTAGTCGGGCCTTCTATTGACACCGACTAAATTTGTTTAGAGAGAATGACCTTTTTGTCCTTATTATTTTTAATGTATATTTATAATATTTTAAACAGAAAATTATTATAGTATTAGTAGTATACTATTCTATCACTTATATATGTGTGTGTAATAAATTTTTTTTAAATATTAATAAAATAAATTTAATTTTAAAAATTATACCAAAAAAGAAATATTAATAAAATTGAAATCAAAATCTTTTATTATTCTAATTGAAATTAAACTATATAATTATATAAAAATAAAAACTAAATTATATTTTTTTTAAAGAAAAATATTATTCTAATTGATTTCAAGATTTTCACAATTTTTATGCTCCCTCAACTAAAAAATAAATTTAATTTAAAAAATATATTAAAAAAGACAATTGCTAATTTAACTGAATTCAAAATCTTTCATATTCTAATTGAAATCAAAATCTATAATTATATAAATAAATACTAATATAATTGAATTAAACATCTTTCACTATTTTAATTGAAATCAAAATCTATAATTATATAAAATAAAAATCAAACTTAATCAAAAAGACAAATAGTAATCTAATTGAATTCTGCTCCCTCAACTCGCCAAATAAGATTATTAAAAAATAAATTTAATTTTAAAAATTATATTAAAAATGGTATATACTAATCTAATTGAATTCAAAAGCTTTCACTATTCTAATTGAAATTAAAATCTATAATTATAAAAAAATAATAATAATATAATTGAATTCAAAATCTTTCACTATTCTAATTGAAATCAAAATATAATTATATAAAAATAAAAACCAAATATAAAAATAAAAATAAATTATATAAAAACGACAAATATTATATATATATATATATATATATATATATATATAATTTAAAAATCTATATTATAAAGCACAATGGTGTTGGAGGAAAGAGAGTGCATCCAACGGCTCTCTTTATGTGGCTTAATTAACGGCTCAGATCATTTCATTGGTAATTGGAGGAAAGAGAGTGAATTGATTGATGGAAAGGGTCAAAATTTTCAAATTTTCAAATAAAAAATAGAAAGTTAAAATAAAATCATTTAATTATGTAACACCGTGCTGTAGGCACGGGCCAAATACTGTAACACCGTGCCGTAGGCACGGGCATCATTTAATAAAAAATAAAATCATTTAATTCTGTAACACCGTGTCGTGCCGTAGGTACGGGCATCATTTAATTAAAAAATAAAATCATTTAATTCTGTAACACCGTGCCGTAGGCACGGGCCAAATACTGTAACACCGTGCCGTAGGCACGGGCAAAAACTAGTTATATTAAAAAAGATAAATACTAATTTAATCGAATTCAAAATCTTTCACTATTGTATTTGAAATCAAAATCTATAATTATATAAAAATAAAAATCAAATTATATTAAAAAAGACAAATAATAATCTAATTGAATCATGCTCCCTCAACACGCCACGTAGGATTATTAAAAAAATTATATTAATGACAAATATTAATCTAATTGAATTCAAAATGCTTCACTATTCTAATTGAAAGTAAAATCTATAATTATATAAAAATAAATTTTAATTATATAAAAAAGACTAATACTCTCTCTATATAAGTTAAATATTTTTAAGCTTTTCGTGGCATGTGGCACATAATCTCTAAAATTAAAATAATAAATTATTAAAATAAGAAACCTATTATAATATAAAAACATTATCACCTATAAAAATTAAATATCTATTAATTTAATTAATTATTAAAATTATAAATCTATTACAATAAGAAAATATATGACAATCTCCTATATATATATATATATATATATAGCATATAATCTTTAAACATAAGTGCTTTCAAAAGGCAGTGCCCAAAAGGGAGATAAGAAGTTAAAATAAATTGGAGCTTGCCTATTCCCATATTTTTAAAAGAAAAAATCAATGTTCATGTTAACAATGTTACTATTCACTATTGTTTAAAAATTCGGATCAATGATTGATTGGTTTGATCGGTTGAATCGGCAAAACCGACCGACGTCATAAATAATTTTAATTAAATGACAAGTATAAAAAAATTTGGTTAACAAATTTTAAGGTAAAAAATTTCAGCTAGATCAGTTCACCGGTTTGCTCTTTTTATCAATTTTACCCTCCGATTTTGAAAGTCAAATTGGACCGGACTCATGGTTGGTTCTTAATTCAACTGGTTCAGTCTAGTTTGGTTTTTAAAACAATGTTGTTATGTCAATAGTAAATTATTAATTATTATTTTTTGCTTTATAAGTGTAAATTTCATCAGAAAAAAAAAAAAAAAAAAAAAAAAAAAAAAAAAACTAGGTCAAATCTCTGAAAAATGATTAAAAAATAAACAAATTAAGATGTAGATTTTTCTATGATAAATGATGAGAAATATGATTTTTTTAATAAATCTTTATTTAAAAAATTCTGTGAAATTTCATCCAATTTTGGATGGAAATGAGATAATTTTCCTTTGTAATATAAAATCACTATTCGGAGATAAAAACAGCTCGCCATGTTCTTCAACACGACATGATATTAACGTTTAAATGGAAATGACAATCATAATTTGGCTTTTTTTTTTTTATATCATTGGAAATCCCGCCACCAACCATCTCTTCCGGGCTTAAGTGGAGCAGATAAAATCTCCGACTGTCCCAGATTTTTACAAGAAACGCACTCTCTGAATTCGAACTGAGGACCTTAAGGTGAGATTCCGAACCCTACACCACGTCTATTTATGACATAATTTGACTCTTATCTATATTGTTTTACAATTTTTTAAATTGAAGTTTTTTGACAATCTTTTCAAATTTTTTTTTTTTTGGGAACTTAGACAATTTTAATTTTCTCTCTTTTTTGAAATTTTCTCAAGAAAATATTCATGCATTGAACGTCATGAACATGGAGACGGTGGAATGCAGTTTAAAGACGCGAGAAAAAATGACTGAGTTGTCGACAGTAAGAAAGATGACGACGACAATGATGCCTTTCTCAGTAATTCTGCCCCATTTAGTCATCCACATGCGAAAAAGACATTAATATATATATAATTAAATAATATATTTACAAAGTGGGCATTTAAAACACAAAAAATAAAAAATAAAAAATAAATAAATAAGGTAAGCAAGGGAGGCCAAAATTGGTGGGTTTTTTTCTAACTTCAATTTAAAAATTAAATAACTCCCAAAATATAAAGTTTCTTTAAGAAAAAATTACATATTATTAATGTACAAATCATAAATTTTAAAGTAAATAACATGATCAATATGTTCCGACGAAAAAATGGATACAAAATAATCCTTACATTTATAAACTGCCAATAAATCATTTTCAAATATCCATATCTCTTTCATCTAAACCTCATATAACAATCTATAAAATATTACGTATAGTTAACATTCATGTATATAACTTCCATTAGGAACCTCTCTGATAAGTGCGGTTTATATCCACTTATTGCGGCATTCTTAACTTATTATTTTGTTAGGTTCCGTGTCATTTAATGTATTTTGTAGTTTTTTTATGTTTTATTTGTAGGACACATTATAACATAGATCTTGGGGTAAAATGTATGTATTTTGGGACCCTACAGACGCATCGGAAGCATGCTGGAAGAGCGAAAAATACAGAAATTAACATCCTGAAATTTTGCTTTGCGTCGCGATGGGCCTTTTGTTTTCTGCCATACAAAAATGCCGAGAGTTCGGCGCCGCAACGCCACTTTCCGGGGCCGCGGCGCTGCATCAGTCACCCAGAATCACCAGAAATTAGAGTTTTACATGCACAAGGACACCAGGACTTCCCTATAAATATAGAAGCTCGTCCAAAACCCTAAGGGGGAGACTAATACACAACTCAAGACTCAAAACACATATTCTTAGAGAGATCCAAAGAGAAAGATTGAAGAGTGACAAGAGGAGATGAAGGCGGTGACGTCCGAAGACGAATGGATTTGATTCGGGTTTAATCTTCTAGTTTCTATATTTAAACTCTAATGATTTCTATTAGACTAATGACCATGTTTTCATTGTTTTTATCTTTATTCATGAACTAAATCTATAATTCTAGAGGATGATGTAGCCAATGCTTGAACCTATGTATTGATTGCCAATTTGATTTTTATGAAGTTATAATTCAGTTTATTTATATTATCTTGCGTTTAATGCTTTTTGTTTGTTGGCCACAAATTGAGATGATGAATGTTTAGAATCTATCACTCGGGAGAGAGAGATTTTGAATAGAATCTAGAGAATATAACTTAGGAGATTTGCAGAGTTCGGGAGAATCTATAATTTCTTTGAAGTTGTTAACAAAGAATCACAAAGCATAAAGAGTTGTTAATTATTAGATTCTTATAGGGATATCGAAGTCTGTAATTGATAATATTTTCACTATTGCTCGGTAGAGGGAGTTGAATACTTTAGGATTCTTGACTTATAAACAATGCAATGGAATAAGGATTGAATGACATGACAAATACATAGGGGATAGCTAGGTGAACTTAGACTCTAGAATCTATCTCTTCTTGGATCATTTTCATTAGACGTTTTGATATCTCATTTCTTTAGTTTTTAGTTTTAATATTAGTTTATTTTAAATTTAGTTGTTTTCAGAATAAAGTTAGGATTATCAATTATAGTACTTAGTGTGAGTTGAATACAATCCTTGTGGGTTCGATACTCTCTCACTTATCTTTACTAAAACTTGACACCGTATACTTACGGTAAGATATAAAATATCGCCAGACTCTCTCAAATTAGGAATTTCACAAGATCACAAATAGTCCCAAAATTATTATATCGCATATAATACAAATCTGAAAATTGTTGTTGTGGTCATAAAAATTATAAACGTCTTTACACAAATGTGATTGTACTTATTAAAAATGTGACTGTCTTTATAAAAATATGTCTGTCAATACTAAAATTGTGACTTTCCTTACAAAAAAGTTATTTCCCTTGATAATGTCTGTCTTAGTAAAAATGTGGTTTCCTTACAAAAAATGACTATCATTATAAAAATATGATTGTCCTTACAAAAAAATATGACTGTCTTTATAAAAAAATAATGCTTAATCATTGCAGAAAAGAATATTGTGAACAATGAAATTTTCACTATTCACGCATGAACAATATTTTTAAAAAAATTATTTAAAAAAAAAAATTGATGTTATAATAAATATGGGTAAAATATTGATATAAATAGGAATATTGTTAACTTAGCATTAATGTTTGAACCAATTAGGAAAAATCTAAGAATATTAGGATGAATTAAAGAGCTAATTAAATAGTTGTCCTAAATTAGAATAGCTTATCGTGGAAAGAACATTTTAATTATATTATTTTTTCCTTCGTATACATTTAGGTTTTTAATTAAAAAAAATCATATGTCACGACCCATTTCCTAGAGCGGGCCCAACCCCTAGAAGAGGGACCGTGAACTTATTCAGCTCAAATATTATATATTTCCTGCAATGTAAAAGAAACATTTGAAAGAAAAATAATACTTCTTAAAATAATAATTATCAATCTTCGGGAAACTCAGAAATTGGCATTACAGCTAAAGTCTTGAAAACATGAAAATAATATCCTAAATCTCTTATCTCAAAAGAAATATATGGAACAACCTGAATGGCTGCTGTGGTAAATGAATCAAATCTTGATACTGCTACTGCTGTGTTGGTAAATTACGTGGGGTGTTTGGAGAAAAAAAGGGTGAAAAAGCTTAGTAAGTAAAGCACTCAAACTCTCAATATATATATATATATATATATATATATATTAAAAATAATAATAATTTACTTCCGAAAAATAACATTTTCTATATAAGTACTATCACAGTCAAATCGTGCTCAACAATACAAACATCAACCAAATAAGATTTTACTTATCGAATTCGGTATAATAATGGAGAGTATCAACATCCCTTCCAAGGTTTCCCTCCATATAACCTCGCATAAATGTGCAAGAGGGGGACTGAACCACATACCTCTATTAACCTCGCATCTCTTACCACCATTATACAAAATCCGATTGCATAATAATAACAACAATACACATAATACAATACAACTCATGCATATTCAACCAATCAATCTCATATCAACAGTCACGAAATAATCACGACCTCGACTCATAACACAATCACACATTTATTCTTGAAATCATATTCACAAATTTATATTTCTCATGCTATCAATGACTCGATAAAATTTCAAATATATATATAAATATAGTTATACAGTATTATGTAAACTTCTACATCAACCAACAACCAATTATGTTAAGGGAATCATCATGCATTGTAATTACCTCAATGCACGCAATAATCCTCTATTTATCTATATCCTCACCAAGATATGAAAAGATGTGAAATTATGATTAGGTCCCAAACTTTTTTCAATTTTCAATTTTACCCCTAAAAATTTTCTCCTATGTCAATTTAGTCATACAACTCTAAATTATCACTCATTATTCCCTAAAAATTAGAATTTACAGATTTATATCCCTAATCATGCTAATTTATAAATAAGTCTAAAACTTTCAAAATCTTGTATTTATACCCCCAAAACTATAATAATAACGTATTGTAATATCCCGAGTTCTTAGAAACAATGTTGGAAGGTTTCTGAATTAAAATTAAGTATTTGGAACGGGATGATAATCGAAAATCAGAGTTTATGTGTTGGGAAATCGGTTGGAATATTTTTAAGTGAAGTTTTGTCACGTTGAAAAACGCGTGGTTTCAAGAACCAGTTGCGTGATTTCTATTTATATCGTTTTACGCGCGAAAGTTTCTTTTTTTGACTATAAAAATTTCAAACAAACTTTGATTGAGCTAATTCCTGAACCATCAGACTCACTTTTCCGAGACGAACAACATTCAAGTTGAATATTTTTCGAATTTTGCATCAGAAAGGCTTCCAAAATGTGAATTTTCGAGAATATTCCATGGCATGGATCTAATTGTAATTTTCGGGGGTCAAAACATAATTTTCTGAAATTATTCTATATATACCTCAATGTTTTTGTTAATTGCAAAAAGGAAATAATCATCAAAGTCTTCCCACGTGACCCCCCATGCCCAAAACGCATTGTCGCTGAACTTGGTCGCCCTGGCTGCTTGTCGGCTGTCGCCGACAGGCGCGACCGGCCAGGGGGGTGCACCAGCCACCCCCCACCTTGTGGTGGCCGGTGGTAGCCCCTAGGTCACCGGCAAATTGAGATAAGGATAGAGAAATACGCGGGCTTGGATATCCCGATCTCGGCTAGTCGCTCCGCCAAATCGAAGCTCTCAAATAGTACTACAAGGTTACGATGTCGGTTTTATGGAATGGTGTTTGGTTTCGTGCGAATCGAGAGAAGAATATTAAGTTGAATAGTGACCCACGGTGAACAGTAGCTTTGATCGAAATTTTGGTTATTCCAGCACATTCGTGGGGTCATTTGGAGTCTGTATATGGCCTCAAAATCTCGGTAAGATCTCCAGGTAAAAATCCGCTAGTTTCAAGTTTTCTACTAAATATCCGGATGTATCCAGTAGCTTTGTATAGTAGCATAAGGATATAAATTGAATTTTTTGAGTATTAGTATATTAAATATGTGTATTTGGTAGAATCTGAGTGAAAATGGAACGAGTTTGATCGATCCGATAGAATATATAAGTTTTCAGTAAAAGTGGGTTTTTGCGTATAAATATGTGTTTTGGTTTTGATGATAGTTATGAGTTATTTATGATATTACGAACATGTTTAGTTAAATCCAGGAAGGTTCGAAGGGTTCAGGACCCCTCTGCACCGTTTGCGAAAACGTTTCCGGAAGATTTTTCAAAAATACATAAACCGAGTTAGGTGAACTAATGGCTTGGAATAGTTTGTAATGGTGTTTTAAGATTATTAAAATTGAAAGTACTGAAAACGGACTTGATTTAGTTATTCCGGAAAGATCCGAAATTATATCATAATTTAGTCGAGAACTTTGTAAGTCATGTTTCTGATGACATTTCGTCATTTATTTTGACAGATGTGACTAGAACCTAGAGTGCTCGCGAAGCCAGGTAAGTAACTCATGCGATGAATACTTGAAAGTTGATTTATGTTATATATATATATAATTGAAGTGTTTAGGGTAAGGCGAAAATAGATAAGAGATAGTATTGAGAAAGAAATGCGAGACTATGTATGGTTAAGTAATTGACCATAACAGGTATTGATTTTTGGTTATTGCTATGCTATAAAGTGAAGTAATTGACGAGCTCAATGTTTATATGCATGTGTTTATGTATTTAAGTGTACGAATGTGTAATGGTACGTATATGTATACGTAAATGAAAAAAGTACACGTATAAGTATTGATACACGTATTTGTATTGATATGTGATGATATGCCATTGATAATTTATGTATGGTAGATCGGTAAATGAAATAAGTCGTGATTTCTAAATTTATATTTGTACGTGTAGATGTGTGTTATTGGAATAAGTTTATTAATGACTAATGCATATGATCTAGTGGTATAGAGGGGATGAAGGTTCGTGACTGATTAGATACGTATATGAATGGTGAATGTTGATTGATAAGTAAATAGTATGAGGATTGTTAAGGTCATGGTATCGAAATTCGATAAAATCGGTATATTCATATATTTGATGTATATACGATGATACATATGATAATCAATGTTTGACATGTATGTGTATGCGTATGTGAAATCGTGTGATGAGTTTGTTTCACGTGATATATGTGCATATTTGTGAATGTTTAATTGGTTGACAATCTCGTGGTATAATAGTCGAGCTGGTTAGATATCCGTTCGGACGGAATTCATCTCATACTTGTTCTAAAATAGGTAATGAGTCTCGTATAAGTATTGTATGCGTAAGCCAGCCATATGTATGTATTTTTTGATTATGTGCTTTATGATATATTGGTTGTTATGTATGTCTATATGTATTCATGTATATGTGCAAGAACTTTGAAATTATTTTTGTATATATATAAGAGAGGTGTGCTACGGTATGTGCAAATGCATATGAATTCTGATTGTTAATCTATTGTAAGGTTATCGTAGTTAAAAAAAAAGGTTAAATAAGGTTTATTTTGGTATTAAAGATAGTTATAACCGAATAAAAAGGAAATAATTTTTGAATAGAAGAAAGATTGTTTTTATTCGAAGGAATAATATTTGTTTTAAAGATTTGATGACATTTCAAGGATGTGCCTTCGTAAAAAATTTTAAGAAAGTGACTTCATGTTTTTTGTGAATGAAATAGTTTCGATGTAAAAGGACATGTTATGTGACATTCATATTGATGTCTTGTGGGATTTGGATGTTTGGTTAATGGATTGATGTATATATTAACATATAGACATGAGAATCTGACATCAGTAAAGTATAAAGGATAATAATGGGTTGAACTTGTAACAATTTAACAATTCTGATAAACTACTGATGTGTTTGATTTGTTTGTTTGTTGTACATGTTTGTCTTGCTTGTTGTAATGTTAGCATGGTTACTTAATGAGTTTTTAAAACTCACACCAAACCAGTTTGCTAGTTTTGTAGGTTGGCTTCCAGATTGGTCAACCACGATAGCTTTGGAAGTCATGCTCGAGACGCGGATCACCCAAGCGGCAGTCACCCGCGCAAGTGTACTGGGATAAGTTATAGAGGTTTAAGAAGTCTAGGATATTTTGGTTATTATTTTTTGAGTCGTGCTGAGCACGCGGTTTGTATATATATTAAGTAAATATTTTGATTGCTGAAGATGTTGATGATGTTGTGGGCACTGAGCCCATGAGTGTTGATAGATGATATGGGCACATAGCCCTTAGGTGGTGATTTTGATGTGTTGGTATGGTCCTAAGGTCCATTTTGATATATGATTTTCATTTTAGGTTCGTTTTGGTGCTGGACTAAGATACATGTTGTCCAGTTTTAAGATACATCATGCCGAATTTTTGATAAATTCAGAGGCTTATGGAGATGGATCAATCATGTCTCCTACCGGTAGCATTCTGCCTCTGGCGAGGTGTTACAATTGTGGTATCAAAGCAAAGGTTTAGGTGTCGGTGACTGCAGCTATAGGGTATCCGATCGTCTGAGTAAGTTTTATGTTATGTATAGATCACATAGGTCTCATGTTTGTAACTTGAATTGATTTTTGGTATATGGTATAATATGCTATGGTTTTGATTGATATAAGTGATTTGGATTATATGTATATGTTTGTGTACTATGAAAATATATGTATGTGTATATGTATATTAAGTTAAAAGTATGTGGTTTATATAGATATAAGTATAAGTAAGTAATGTGAATTCAAGGTGTTTTGAGGTATGAGAGATTCTATGATGTTGATAGTCTGAACTGTGAACGGATATTTTGACTCATGTTTTGAAAACTTGGTATTTGATTTTTGGCATAAAAGTATTTTGAAAAGATAAAGGAAATGAAAGAAGAAAGAAAGAAAGTTTTCTGAGGTTTTGATTTTGATTATAAAGGATAAAGAAAATATTTCTGCCTCGACGCTTGATTCACATTTTCATATTTTGAGATTTATTGATATACTTCCGTTGGGGTGCTTGATATTATATTTCTGTCTCGATGCTTGAAAATGATTTTGATGTTTTTAAATTGTAAAACTTGTTTCCGTCGAGACGCTTGAAAATCTGTTTTCGTCACGGTGCTTGATGATTTTATATTTTTGACCATCTGTGATGCTTGTATATGTTTCGTACCGGCTTGACCGGGGTGCTTGTTATGAAGTCCAGACCATCGGAAAATGGCTGGCCAACTACCCTGTCGAAATGGTATGTACACTGTCCGGCCTATGCGCGCGACTGAACAATGGATGATCGGATATGTATTTTGAAAAATTTGCATTAAATATTTATTTTTGATTTATACATTTTTATGTTTTCGGGGAAAATGATTTCAAAAGAATTGCATTTTGATTTTGATGCATTTCGGGATTGTTTATAATATTATATGATACGATATGTTTCTGTCACGTCGCTTGTATATGATTTTTACAGTTTTATAATTTGATATGATATGTTTCCGTTGTGATGCTTGTATAGGGGTTTGCCCAACTATAGTGGGCTGACCCGACCCTCTGTTGACATGGGACCGTTTCGTTCATTATCCGATCTGTGCGCACGATTCGGGCATTGGGTGCTTGTTTATGTTTCGTACAGTGAGTTATGCTGGATGCTCGATATGGATTTACTATAATAGAGTTTGAAACTGATTTTGTTTATGATTTTTGAAAGAGACCGTTTTACGTTTTATATTTTGAATGATGACAGAGATTAACAGATTTCAGACTATCAACATCATAAGAGCAAGTAGGATTATTTGTCACTTCTGGTTGTGACAATGGATGTATTTGTTGATACAAAAAATTATGTTCGTTACAAAAGTACGTATGTAAGTTTATTGTTAGTCACATATCTTTTGGGTATTGTGAAGGTTATATGGGCTATGTTGTCAGCCATACGATGATGTATGAAGATTGGATATGTACGTATGTAGACTTTGTTATTGATGTCGTTTACATATATGATATATAATGACATGATGTGAAATGAATGAGAATATATAGTATGGAATCCGGATTATGTTTCTGTTTTTGATATTGTATTTGATTGCATGTAAAGAACATGTGTTATGTTCTTCGTTTCCGATGATGTATGTGATTTATTGTATAGATTTCGTGTTCGACTTTCCATTTCTGTTGATAAATGAATTTGAAACGATTTGAACATATTCCTATGAATGAGTTTGAATTGAGATGATAAGTTTGATGCGTTTTTGGTATAAAATGTTTGATTCAATGCGCTTTGTTTTGAAATAGCATAGTTTGTATTGGTGTGTGAAATACGTAACTTTCGAAAAGGTGTAAAGTGAAGTGACTTTCGAATAAGGATAAGATGGTAATGTATGTACGTTCAGTTCCGAATGATTAGACATAAGGATGAGAAAATTTCAAGGATGAAATTTTTATAAGGAGGAGAGAATGTAATATCCCGAGTTTTTAGGAACAATATTGGAAGGTTTCCGAATTAAAGTTAAGGATTTGGAACGGGATGGTAATCGAAAATCAGAATTTATGTGTTGGGAAATAGGTTAAAATATTTTTAAATGAAGTTTCGTCGCATTGAAAAACACATGGTTTCGAGAACAGGTTGCACGATTTCTATTTATATCGTTTACGCATGAAATTTTCATGTTTCGGCTATCAAAATTTCAAACGAACTCCGATTGAGCTAATTCTTAAACCATCAGACTCATTTTTCTGAGACGGAAAACTTCATGTTGAACACTTTTCGAAATATGCATCAGAAATGCTTCCAAAATGTGAATTTTCGAGAATATTCCATGCCAGAGACCTGATTGTAATTTTCGGGGGTCAAAACGTAATTTTTCGAAACTTTTCTATATATACCTCAATGATTTTGTTAATCGCAAAAAGAAGATAATCCTCAAAGTCTTCCCACATGACCCCACCACTCCCAAAATGCGTTGCAGCTGACCTTGGTCGCGTCGGCCGCTTGTCGACCGTTGCCGGCATGCGCGACCGGCCAGGGGGGTGCGCTGGTGCCGGCGGTAGCCCCCAGGTCTCCGGAAAACGGCGATAAAGAAAGAGAAATATACAGGCTTGGATATCCCAATCTCGGCTCGTCGCTTCGTTTCACAGCCCGAGCCACCCGCCAAATCGAAGCTCTCAGAGAGTACTACAAGGTTACGGTGTCGATTTTGCGGAATGATGCTTGGTTTCACGCGAATTGAGAGAAAACGATTTGGATAAATAGTGACCCACTGTGAACAGTAGCTCCGATAGTAATTTTGTCGGTTCCAGAGCGTTCGTGGGGTCGTTTGGAGTTCGTATATGGCCTCGAAATCTCGGTAAGACCTCCAGGTAAAAATCCGTTGATTTCAAGTTTTCCGCTAAATATTCGGATGTATCCAGTGGCTTTGTAGAGTAACATAAAGATATAAATTGAATTGGTTGAGTATTAGTATATTGAATATATGTATTTGGTAGAATCTAAGTGATAACGGAACGAGTTTGATTGATCCGAAATTTTATCGTAGTTTAGTCGAGAACTTAATAAGTCGTGTTTCTGATGACATTTCACCATTTGTTTTGACAGATGTGACTAGAACCTGGAGTGCTCACGAAGTCAGGTATGTAACCCATGCGATGAATACTTGAAAGTTGATTTATGTTATATATATATATATATAGATATTGAGAAAGAAGTGCGAGATTATGTATGCTTAAGTAATCGACCACCACATGTATGGATATTTGGTTATTGTTATTCTATAAAGTGAAGTAATTGACGAGCTCAATGTCTATATGCATGTGTTTATGTATGTAAGTGTATGAATGTGTAATGGTACGTATATGTGTGCATGTTTGTGAATGTTTAATTGGTTGACAATCTCGTGGTATAGTTCGGACGAAATTCTTCTCATACTTATTCTAAAATAGATAATAAGTCTCGTATTAGCATTGTATGCGTAAGCTAGCCATATGTATGTATTGTTTGATTATGTGCTTTATGATTTATTGGTTGTTATGTATGTCTGTGTGTATGCATTTATATGTGTAAGAACTTTGATATTATTTTTTCATATATATAAGAGAGGTGTGCTACGGTATGTGCAAATGCATATGAATCTTGGCTGTTAAGCTATTGTAAGCTTATCGTGGTTAAAGAAGGTTAAAGAAATATTATTTTGGTATTGAAGATAGTTATAACCGAATAAAAAGGAAGTAAGTTTTAAATAGAAGAAAGTATGTTTTGATTCGAAAGAAGTATATTTATTTTAAAGATTTGATGACATTTCAAGGATGTGCATTCGTAAAAAAGTTTAAGAAAGTGACTTCATGTTTCTTGTGAATGAAATAGTTTCAATGTAAAAGAACATGTTATGTGATATTCATACTGATGTCTTGTGGGATTTGGATGTTTGGTTAATGGATTGGTGTATATGTGAACATATTGACATGGGAATCTGACATAGGTAAAATATAAAGGATAATAATGGGTTAAGGAATCTGAACGTGTAATAATTTAATAATTCTGATAAACTACGGATGTGTTTGATTTGTTTGTTTGTTATACATGTTTGTCTTGTTTATTGTAATACTAGCATCTTTACTTACTTAGTTTTTAAAACTCACACCAAACATGTTTGCTAGTTTTACAAGTTGGCTTTCAGTTTGGTCAACCACGATAGCTTTGGAAGTCATGCTCGCGACGCGGATCACCCAAGCGGCAGTCACTCTCGCAAGTGTCCTGGGAGAAGTTATAGAGGTTTAAGAAGTCTAGGATATTTTGGTTATTGTTTTGTTAGTCGTGATGAGCATGTGGTTTGTATATATATTAAGTAAATGTTTTGATTGCTGAAGATGTTGATGATGTTGTGGGCCCTGAGCCCTTGAGTGTTGATAGATGATATGGACATAGAGCCTTTAGGTGATGATTTTGATGTGTTAGTATGGACCTGAGGTCCATTTTGATATATGATGTTCATTTTAGGTTCGTTTTGGTGCTGGACTGAGATGCATGTTGTCCAGTTTTATGATACACCATGCCAAATTTTTGGTAAATTCAGAGGCTTATGGAGATGGGTCAATCCTGTCTTCTGCCGGTAGCATCCTGCCTCTGGCAGGGTGTTATAAATTTTCAATTTAACCCCTAAAACTTTTCTATTATGTCAATTTAGTCCAACAACTCTCAATTATCACTTATTACTCCCTAAAAATCAGAATTTACAGATTTGTATCCCTAATCATGCCAATTTATAAATAAATCCAAAACTTTCAAAATCTTATATTTATAGCCCCAAAATTATAATAATAACGTATCGAGCTCCAACGAATTCGAAATTCAACAACAAGGTGGTCAATAGACTGTACACGTCATAAGGATGACAATGATGGTGCTAGTGACGACGGATACACGGTGGTCACCGACGACGGTCAAATGATGATAACTCCCATTTTTTACTCGTTTCATGACAATCGAATGACGAGGGGAAGATTCTGGTCAATGAAGTGAGAGTCACGCACTGCGGCGCGTGGGCATATGAAGCAGCAACGTGGCGGTGTAGGCTGCACGTGAGGGCTCGTGTGATGGAATCTTAACATCAGACCGATGGTGTTCACTTCATCTCATCGAGAGATTTCTCCAGATGTGGTCACTCGTCAGAAAAGATGGCCGGAAGACATCGAACGAGTCCCTTTCTCTCTCTACTAGTTTCGACTCTCTTTCTCACTGCTCTCTAAAAATATCTTTAATACACTTTTTCTACAGCTAACACACTTATGATCCTTCTTCTTATATTTCACGTTAAACACACACAAAATAAACTATGTTTTGTTTATTTTTATAGTAGTAAGTTTGTGTTTTAGTGGGATTAGGATTTTGTGTGTGGTTGTTTAGGGGATAAGGAAAGAGTTTAATTTAATTTAAATAAGAAGAAAAAATATGGAAGAGTTTAATTTAATTTAAATAAGAAGAAAAAGGAACATGATATCACACCATATATCGTATTTTATAAATATTTTTAAAAAAAATAATAGAAACATCACGTGGCTCGTTAAATGAAACAATAATCCTGCATATATATATATATAGCCACTGTGATCCGCTTCCTTAGCACCGACTGGAAAAAAAGGTATATATATATATAGAGAGAGAGAGATTTCGATATTATAGTACAAATGTGAATTTTCAATACATAGAACTCTCCTTTTTTTTTTACAAACGCATTAAATGATAGTAAAGTTACAATAATAAAAAAAGAATCCTAAAAAAGACTCGAGTAATATAAGCGAGAAGGATTAGGGAAATAACTGTCCTTCTCTTTTTTATGTCACTTGCACAGGGTCCGCACATTGTGCGGGTTAAGCATATCTTTAACTATAATTTCATATCATAAAAAAAATATAATGTTATTTTATGTATTGATCTTTTAAATATTTCGGATCTCATCGTTTTTATAATCTAAATGAGATAATTTAATTTATTTACATTTAATATATATATCGTTTTCACACAATTATCAAATAATATTTCTTATTCACATTAGAGTTTCTCTATCCTCTTTATCTCTTATTTGAAATTATATCCCTAGGTATAAATAATTTTTAAAATGCTTAATTTTCTTTCGGATGAATTTCAATGAAATCTAATGCAATTTATTCAATTTAAGCTTAAATTTTCTTATCTAACTTCAAACCCTGATCAACCCAGATTCACTTTACAATAACTAATAGTCAGTGTTTACATGTTGAAGCATAATAAATAATAAAAATTCATAACAAAATTTATAGAAATAATTTAAAGTCCATATTAACTTTACAAGAACTATTAGTCAGAGTTTGCATCCTAAAGTACAACAAATAATAAAAAGATGATGAAAAAATTTATAAAAATAATTTAAAGTAAAGTAATAAACAATAATCAACAATAGACCTGAAATTTAAAAAAAAATGTTAGGTTTTGTGAACGACTGCTATTTAATTTTTTATTTTAATAAGAAATTATGTTTTATATTGTAATTGGTCTATTATTTTAATAATTTATTGTTTTAATTTTATAATTTATAATAAAAAATTAATTATAGATTATGTGCCACATAAGTTGTTTTTTTAATTTTAATGGGAGATTATAATATGTTTTCTTATTGTAATAGGTTATCATTTTAATTTTATAAAATAACAAATTACAATATTAATTAATTAAAGTACTAGGTTTCTTATTTTATTATGATATTATATTTTTATATTGTAATATGTTTCTTATTTTAATAATTTATTATTTTAATTTTATAATTTAATAATAAAAAAAATTTAAGGGATATTTTACTTTTGTAATTTAATTAAAAAATAATAATTGTATAGATTAGATACCACATGGCGCAGTGATGAATTTTAAAATATTTAATATATATATATATATATATATATATATATATATATATGTATGTATGTATGTATGTATGTATGTATGTAGACCCAGCCACGGTTCCGGTTCCGATTCCGGAACCGGAATCGTGGCTGACCGGTTTGGTTGGGGTTCGACTCCAATCCGAATCGGTCCGAACCGGTGGAACCTTATGGTTCCACCGGTTCTACGGTTCCAACCGGAACCGAAACCATAACCTTCCGGTTACTAGCCGTTGGGGGCAGGGAGCCAACGGTAATTTGAGTTTTGCATTTAGAGTTTTTGATGACCAACATACTACACAAAATATTTATAGAATGATGAAGGTAATTTTTGATGAATATGGTTTACTGCACAAAATTTTAACAATTGGATTTGATAATGCATCTGCAAATACTGCATCCATCAATGATTTAAAATCCTTATGTGAACCAAATTTAGGGGGTCGATTTTTTCATATTCGTTGTACATGTTATGTCATTAACTTATATGTTCAAGACGGTCTAAAATTATTATCACATTTCCTTGATCCTATTAAAACGACACTAAATTGTATTTGGTCATATTCTCAAGTTAGGAGAGAATGGACGAAATTTTGTAAAATAAATGGTATTAAACCGATTAAATTTTCAAGAGATGTTCCAACACGTTGGAATTCAACTTATTTTCTTTTATGTCAAACATTTCAATACAAAGATGCATTATGTAGTTTTTTTTCTCAACATGTTCAAAATGTCACACTTTATCCTAGTCAATGGGATATTTGTGAAAATATTTTAGATATTTTAAAATTTTTTAATGAAGCTACTTTAACTTTTAGCGGTGTTTATTATCCAACAACACATTTATTTCTTCTTGAAGTTTGAATATTGTTGGTGCTCTCGATGAACATGTTGAAAGTAGCGATCCTAATGATATTGTTTTGTTAGAAGCCATTACTGTTATGAAGGTAAAATGGTTGAATTATTTTAGAGACATTCATTTACTTTATCTTATTGCTGCTGTTTTTGATCCTAGATTTAAATTAGAGGGTTTGAATGGTTCTTTACAAGCTTGCTATGGTTAATCTCATTTATTTTAATTTATTTTCGAAATTTTTTTAAAAAAAAGTTAGAAACCGAACCGGAACCGGAACCGAACCGGTCGGTTCTGGTTCGGTTCAAGGTTCTGGTTCCACTTAAGTGTGGAACCGGAAACCGGCCGGTTCGGTTCGATTTCGAACCGGAACCGAACCGCCGACCGGGTCTATATGTATGTATGTATGTATATGTATATATATATGTATGTATATGTATCTGATTTGTGATATTATTCAAAAAGTTATCGGATAATATAATATATTTTATTGTTATAATAAGATTTTAAGTTTTAGATTTATTAATTTAATTTTATAATTTAGTAGTATTTCTTATTTTAATAGGATAATATAATATATTTTCTTATTATAATATAGTTATTATAAAATTATGATATACATTTTTATTGAAATAGGTTTTTCATTTAATAGGTTTGTTAATTTAATTTTATAATTTAATAGTATTTCTTATTTTAATTGGATAATATAATATGTTTTCTTCTTATAATAAGTTTCTTATTTTTAGATTTATTAATTTAATTTTATTATAATATGTTTTCTTATTATAATAGAATTCTTATAAAATTATAGTATGTATTTTTATTGTAATAGATTTTTATTTAATAGATTTATTAATTTAATTATATAATTTAATAGTGAGTCGCCATGTGGCGTGATGTGAAGATTTAAAAATATTTAATTTTAATATGACAGTATAATATATTTTCTTATTATAATATAGTTCTTATAAAATTATAATATATATTTTTATTGTAATAGGCTTTTTATTTAATAGATTTATTAATTTAATTTTATAATTTAATAGTATTTCTTATTTTAATAGGATAATATAATATGTTTTCTTGTTATAATAGGTTTCTTATTTTTAGATTGATTAATTTAATTGGATTAAATTAAAGTAGGAGACAATGAAGATTATTCACACCTAATTATACATATTTGGATAAATTAGATTAAGCCCACTTGAAAGTTGATTACAATTTTTATTAATTAAAAATTGCATAAGTTTTGCTATAAATAGCAAGGTTTAGGAAGGTTTTAATTACAAGAAAATTAATAAGCATAAGAAAATTCTTAGAGAGATTAGCCTAAGTTAGAGAAGTGTTTAGAGAAACTTGTGAGGTCTCTACAACATTTCATTTAGGAGAAATAAATATTGGATCTTGAAGTGAAGCTTGGTAGCATTGGAAACAAGATTGGATCCTGAAGTCAAGCTTGCACACCTTGGAGGTTCTCCAATAATTTCAACAAAGGAGCAGTAGATTTGATCTTGCATCAAGCTTACTAGGTAATGCTTGATCTTCTCCAAAGCTATGTTCATTTGTGTATTAGAGACATGATCACATAGCTTTATGTTGAAATAAGGCTAATCAATTGTGTTATGATACTTTAGAAGTATAAACACAACATGCTTATGTATTAGGTCAAAAATGTTCATGTTGGACATGAAACAATTAATAAGAGTTTGAAACTCTTGATTAAAGCTTAGAGCTATGGCTACCATTCTAATTGGGTGACCTATAATTATTCATGAGACATTTCTAATTGGGATTCTAAAATGGTTTGTGTATTGGATTCAAAATTTACGCAAATGCGTATTTAGAATAAATTTATGTTTTTGTAAAAATATTTGATATTTTGAAAAACTTGACTGTTATTCTATAACATGTGTTAATGTTGGTTTTGAAATTAAAAATTAATTTTAGGTGTTTTTGAAGTGTTTAGGGAAGACCGGAAGTAATTAGGATAAAGTGCCCTAATTGCTTCAGCTACTACGCGCACAGTGCCTGCGCGCACTATAGCGCGTATTGCGTGTATAATGCCCGCGCGCAGAGCGCGCATAGTGCACGCGTGTACGCGCGATATATATTTTTTTCTCTCGTTTTTGAGTATCCGGACTTCGATCCAGTCCCGATTTTTTCCTATACACTTGTAATGGAATATAGTATTTCATTAAATAATTTAAAATTACACCTATAATTGATATCCATTGGTTAGACCCATTTCCACTATTTGTGGTACCTATCCGACCCTAAGGGTTCCACAACTGCCCTAACAGAATGGTATCAGTAGTAAAGGCTTAACCACACAACACATATTTTTGAATCTATGCCATAGTAATTTTAATTTAATTATGCATAAGACATATTAGATATGTATTGCATGTTTTAAATTAAAACTTTGACCTAATTAAGTTGATGACTTGATTGTCATAAATCTCCCATGATTAGGTGATTACTTTTAAGTAATAGTATTAATAATGTTGGAGCATTATTGGATGGTCCGTCTTGTCAATACGGAGATGAATGAGTTCGTACTACTTATATCCAATATCGTCATTAATGTGAGGGTATAAGTGCTCAGAACTTAGGTCGCTCCGGTAAAACATTAGATGTAGCGTGATGAGTTAACATAGTCGTCCAATATCATCATTAGTGTTAGGGTGTACATACGAAGCGCATTAGTGCACATTGACAAGTATACACCTAGAACATGTCTTAATCCAATATCATCATTAGTGTGAGGATAAGAAACGGTTCAGGACCAAACTAGGAGTCACATGAAGTGACTGACATTGGAGGTCTACCTAATGATTTTACAAAGGCCAATATCGTCATTAGTGTGAGGCTGGAGTAAATGTCATGGGATCCACTTCCCGCTATGAAATTTTGATAGTCAAATTTCTATTTTTTCGTTAAGGGAGATTACAGAATTACGTAAAGTAGTGAGAGGGCACTAATAGATTTAAAATTCCATAATCAATTAGTGTTATCACTTTTGAAATGAAAATTGTTCTGCTACTACTCAAAAATGTTGTCTTGTAGATGGCTGTCACTAATCCATTGATGAAACTTTTGGATTCTAATAAGCTAAAAGGAGCCGAGAACTATTTCGAATGGGAAATGAACATATGTCTTGTCTTGGAATATAAAAAGTTGACTTATGTCACTATCAATCCACTGCCTGTCGATATCGATCCTGACTCCACTTTAGAAGAGCGAGAAACTTTTGATAGATGGAAGGATGATAACCTGAAGGTGAAATCCTACATCTTGGGATTGATGGTTTCAGATTTGCTGAGACAGTACATTGAAGTACCGGATGCTTGGAGCATCATGCAAACACTCAAAGAGTTGTTCGAGGTAAATCAAGAGATGGAACTTTATCGAAGGTCTAAGGAATTGTTCCGTGCTGAACTAAATGAGGGAGGAGCTGTCAGCACTCATGTTTTGAACATGATCGATCAAATTCGATATCTGGAACAACATGGCATTATGTTTGATGAACGGCTGGGCCGTAATTTGATTATGTCTTCTTTGTCTGGTTCTTATGCTGTTTTTATATTAAATTTCCATATGCATTCGATGCAAGCCATATATGAAGAACTTCATAACATGCTACGCATGGCGGAGTAAGATTTGAAGAAAGGCAACCATACATTGTATCTCCATGGTGGAGCTGAATCTTCAAAGACTTCTGGGAAGTCAAAGAAAATCAAGATGGGGAAGAATAAGAAATCAAATAAAAACTCCAAGAAGCGCAAAGGCGCAAAACCGAAAGTAGCTCGTGACCAATGTCTACAATGCAAGAAGTCTCGACACTGGAAGAATGATTGTCCAGAGCTTAAAGGAAAAGCAGGACCCTCAGGTACGCTTTGTATTTTTCCAATTATTGACATCTCATTAGCCTTAGATGCAAATAGTGGATGGGTATTAGACACTGGCAGTCCTACTCATATTTGCAATTCCCTGTAGGAAATAAGGGTTAAAAGAAGGCTGAATAAAGGGGAGATCCAGCTTAGAGTTGGAAATGGCGAGATATTGGATGTCAAGGCCATAAGAACAGTTGTTCTAGATCTCCCAAATGGATGTAAATTAGATTTGTATGATTGTTATTATGTTCCCTCACTTATCAGATAAATAATATCGCTGTCAATATTAGATAAAGAGGGATATAAAATAAATATTAAGGATGAAACCTTATGTTTGTATAATAAAGATAATTTATTGAAATGTGAATGTTCTTTATCAAACGGTCACTATATTTTGGAAACATATAGAGATGTCTTTAATATAGAGAAAAGTACAAGTAGGAAGTCTGAACTAAATAATACTGAATTATGACATATGAGATTGGGCCACATAGGTGTTAGACGTCTATCCAAATTGGTAAATGATAGTTTGATTGAAAATCTTTCCTTAGATCCTTATCCGATTTGTGAGTCATGTATCTAAGGAAAGATGACAAAGGCTCCATTTCAAGGTGTTGGACACTGTGCTGAATATTTACTGGAGCTAATACACAGCGATATGTGTGGTCCATTAAATCATGCCGCTCATGATGGTTCCACATACTTTGTGACTGTCACAGATGACAAATCTAGATATGGATATGTCTATCTGATGAAACATAAGTCGGAAACATTTGACAAGTTCAAAATATTCTGAAACGAAGTAGAAAAACAAACCAGTAAATTCATCAAATGTCTTAGATCAAATCGAGGCGGTGAATACATGAGTGAAAAATTAAGAAATTATTTAAAAGAGAATGGAATTCTCACCCAATATAGCCCACCAGGAATACCTCAACACAATAGAGTGTCTGAGCGTAGAAATCATACTTTATTGGATATGGTGCGAACGATGATGAGCTATATAGATATTCCTTATTACCTTTGGGGTTACACTTTACAAACTGTTACCTACATACTTAATAGGGTTCCATCGAAAGCTGTTTCGGTAGAAATCCAAGTCTTAAGCATTTAAAGATTTGGGGTTGTCCTGCATACGTTAGAATTACGCAGTGGGATAAAATAACACCCATAGGGTATAAATGTAGGTTCGTTGGATATCCTGATAATTCCATTGGATATCAATTCTACGATTCCGAGCAACGAAATGTATTTGTTGTTCGCTTTGCAACTTTTCTTGAAAAATAATTTTTGAGAGAAAATGGGAATTGTAGAGAGATTAAACTTGATGAGTTTGATCCTAACATTAAGGAACCTGAGATGGAACCAGAGTTCCAATTAGATGAAGGATCTACAACACAGGTTCTATGTAAGTCGAATAAAATATCAAGGCCTCCAGAGAGACTATTTTTAACATCTGATGTGAGCCTTGAAGTTCTCCTTTTGGAGGAAACAGATCCGACTACGTATAAATAAGCGATATTGGATATCGATTCGGAAAAATGGTAGGAAGCCATGAAATCAGAGATGGATTCAATGCATGTCAATCAAGTCTAGGACTTAGTTGAACTTCCCGAATGAGTTAAACCTATTGGTTATAAATGGGTTTACAAAAGGAAGCGAGGGCCCGATGGATAGGTGGAAACCTTTAAGACCCGAGTGGTAGCGAAAGGTTACACTCAACGTCATGGGATTGACTATGAGGAAACTTTTTCACCAGTAGCCATGCTAAAATCCATTATGATTCTTTTAGCCATTATTGCATATCACGACTATGAGATACGACATATGGATGTGAAAACCGCTTTTGTAAATGGATTCCTTGAAGCGGATATCTACATGGAACAACCAGAGGGTTTCGTATCCAGTGAGACTTCAAACTTGGTTTGTAAGCTCCAAAAGTCTATTTATGGACTTAAACATGCATCCCGAAACTGGAATCGTCGTTTTGATGAGATAATTAGATTATCTGGATTCATCAAAAATGAGGAAGAACCACGTGTTTATAAGAAAGTGAGTAGGAGCATGATAGTTTTCCTAATCTTGTATGTAAATGACATATTTATCATAGGAAATGATATATGGATGATGCAAAGTGTGAATGCCTACCTTTGCAAGAACTTCTCCATGAAAGATATGGGCGAAGCTTCCTATATACTAGGTATAAGGCTCTACCGAGATAGAGTTAGAAAACTTATAAGGTTGTCACAATCGACGTACATAGATAAGATGTTAGAAATGCACAGTTTTACCAACTGCAAGGCAGCAAATGTACCTTTCTGATACGACATACATCTTTCAAAGAAAATGGCACCCCAAACTGAGGAAGAGAGAGTGAGGATGTCTAACTTGTCATATGCTTCTTGTATTGGAAGCATAATGTATGTTATGTTATGTACTAGACCTAACATCAGTTTCGACGTCATTGTGACCAGCCGATATCAATCTAATCCAAGTAATGATCATTGGACAACGGTGAAACATATCCTGAAATATCTTAAAAGCACCAAGGATAAGTTTATGATATATGGAGAAGATGAGCTACAAGTTAAGGGTTATACAGACTCCGACTTCCAGTGAGATCCAGATGATAGAAAATCTACATCAGGATACATATTTACCCTTAACGGTGGTGCAATTAGTTGGCGTTGTTCAAAGCAAGGCTCAACGGCTGATTCCACCACTAAGGTGAAATTTATAGCGGCTTCAGAAGCTACTAAAGAAGCTGTTTGGATTAGAAATTTTATCACAGAAATTGGAGTTTTGCCTAGTATTACGAATTTGATCCCATTGTACTGTGATAATAACGGAGCCATCGCGCAGGCTAAGGAGCCGAAGGCTCATTCCAAGTCTAAACACGTGGAAAGGAAATACTGCGTAATTAAAGAGATAATTGAACGAAAAGACATAGTGGTCTTGAAGGTTCAAGGACAAGACAACATAGCAGACCCGCTCACAAAGGCCTTACCTCCTAAGTTATTCGATAAATATGTGGAGGAGATGGGACTGCGGTACCATCCAGATTGGCACTAAGCAAGTGGGAGTTTGATGGAGTTGGTGCTTGGAGTACCAATCCGATCTGTATATTTTATTATTTATTAATAAAATAACTACATTTTTCATTTCATACCTTATTAATGGTATTGTCATTATGCGTATTAGATTGAGGTATAGATATGCTAAGAGTGACATTGACTTTAGAATAGTTTTGACACTGGGTGTAAACTATCCTTAAAGTAAATATTCATAGTCGTTGGTTTTGGAATACGGTCGAATTCCTATAACCTAGAAGACTAGCACATGTCATATATTGTAATTGGAGTTCCAATGGTTTAACCTGATTTACCATGAGTTTTGGAAACTCATATAGACATATGGGTATTCGTTGAAGCGAATACTGAATGACTCATAAATGATTCCTAATAGTTGGAAATACACACCACTGTCAATAGGAATCTCCTCGAGTCGAGTAGCATATGTAATCCTTTGACTATAGGATATCATTGATTTTGTGTGAGATCCTCCAAACTTTGATGTCATGTATGTCAGAAACATTTCATGGTCTGGCCTCTAGATGTTCGTTGGGTGTGGACCGATGCACTCAGTAATCAAGTATGATGCAAGATAGGATCTGTCGGCTCATATGTGTACCATAAAGGGTTTATGTATCAATGTGAGTAAAGTCACGATTCTTAAAGACTTTGGCCAAAGCCGATCACCTAGGGTGGATCGCATCAGTTGTAAAGAATCGTGGACATGTCGACATGAGATGTGCTCCTTGGAAACTTGACGGTATATTCTATGTTTCTTAAGCACAACTCAGATATCCTACGACGGAGGGATTGTTAAACATATGTGATGACCTCGACTTGTATAGTTCAGAAAGGTCGTTCGTGTTCTTCGCGAATTCGGAGGTGGCCGAATTACGTACATATTAGCTAGGCTTATATGACGAACATGTCTGAACTTAGAGAGTCCCAATATGAAGTGTACTCGTTGAGAACTTGGGTAGCCGATTAATTTTGATAAAAGATAATATTCGATATTATAATAATCAACTAAGATAATCAAGTGTTATTGGATAACATTGATTATTTACTTTGACCTAATTGAATTATTTGGATTAATTTAATAATTACACAAGGGCTTAATTGTACAATCATAATTATCTCTACCATTTGAGGATATTATGGTAATTGTAAGTATGTAATAATATGTGGTTTTGACTTGATTTAATTGGATTAAATCAAGGTGGCAAACATTTAACTAATCAATTTCCTAATCTTTGGCTTGATTTAATTGGATTAAATTAAAGTGGGAGACAATGAAGATTAGTCACACCTAATTATACATATTTGGACAAATTAGATTAAGCCCACTTAAAAGTTGATTACAACTTTTATTAATTAAAAATTGCATAAGTTTTGCTATAAATAGCAAGGTTTAGGAAGTTTTTAATTACAAGAAAATTAATAAGCATAAGAAAATTCTTAGAGAGATTAGCCTAAGTTAGAGAAGTGTTTAGAGAAGCTTGTGAGGTCTCTACAATAATTCATTTAGGAGAAATCAAGATTGATTCTTGAAGTGAAGCTTGGTAGCATTAAAAACAAGATTGGATCTTGAAGTCAAGCTTGCACACCTTTGAGGTTCTCCAACAATTTCAACAAATGAGAAGTAGATTGGATCTTGCATCAAGCTTACTAGGTAATGTTTGATCTTCTCCAAAGCTATGTTCATTTGTATATTAGATGCATGATCACATAGCTTAATGTTGAAATAAAGCTAATCAATTGTGTTATGATACTTTAGAAGTATAAACACAACATGCTCATGTATTAGATCAAAAATGTTCATGTTAGACATGGAACAATTTATAAGAGTTTGGAACTCTTGATTAAAGCTTAGAGCTATGTCTAACATTCTAGAATCACTTGACCACCTTTGGGTGACCTAGAATTGTTCATGAGAGATTTCTAATTGTTATTCTAAAATGGTTTGTGTATTGGATTCAAAATTTACGCAAATGCGTATTTAGAATAAATTTATGTTTTTGTAAAAATATTTGATATTTTGAAAAAATTGACTTTTATTCTATAACATGTGTTAATATTGGTTTTGAAATTAAAAATTAATTTTGGGTGTTTTTGAAGTGTTTAGGGAAGACCGGAAGTAATTAGGGTAAAGTACCCTAATTACTTCAGTTCTCTGGAAATTTCCAGAGAGCTGAAACTTTGATGAAAAAAAAAGGCAATCAGCTACTGCGCGCACAGTTCCCGCGCGCAGTGCACGCGCGTACGCGCTACGCGCGGCCGATTTTGTTTTCTCTCATTTTTTAGTATCCGGACTCCAATTCAGTCCCGGTTTTTTCCTATACAGTCGTAATGGAATATAGTATTTCATTAAATAATTTACAATTACACCCATACTTGATATCCATGGGTTAGACCCATTTTTGCTGTCCGGGACACTGATCTGACCCTAGGGGTTCCACAACTGCCCCAACATCGGCTTGTGGCGCGATGATGAGACTTAAAAATATTTAATTTTTGTAAAATAATGTAATATATATTCTTATTATAATATAGTTCTTATAAAATTATATTATACATTTTTATTGTAATAAGTTTTTTATTTGATAGATTTATGAATTTAATTTTATAATTTAAAAGTATTTCTTATTTTAATATAATAATAAGATATATTTTCTTCTTATAATAAGTTTCTTATTTTTAGATTTAGTAATTTAATTTTATAATTAAAAGTATTTCTTATTTTAATATAATAATAAGATATATTTTCTTCTTATAATAAGTTTCTTATTTTTAGATTTAGTAATTTAATTTTATAATTTAATGGTATTGCTTATTTTAATAGAATATTATAATATGTTTTCTTATTATAATATAATTCTTATAAAATTATAATATGTATTTTTATTGTAACTAGTTTTTATTTGATAAATTTATTAATATAATTTTAAAACTTAATAGTGAGTCGCCATGTGATGCGATTGAGAGACTTAAATTAATTTTAAAATTTAATAATGAGTCACCATATGACACGATTGAGAGACTTAAAAATATTTATTTTTTATGTTCAACCTAGCCTGTAAAGTCCGGCAATCTTGACCACTGTTCCGTTGTGAGACGTATGATACATAATGAAAAAAAAATTCGAACACATATATACACTCATAAAATGATTTGGGGACAATCGGTAAATTCTTCGAAATTTCGATACAAAATTATACGATGTTCCACCCCAGATAATTTATGGTTTTTAGGTAATAACTCTCTCATACGAACTCTGATTTTTATGAACTTTATATCGTCAGAAATCTAAGATCGATACCTACAACTTCCGAGTTATATATTTTTCCAAATTCGAATCAGAAGTAAGTCAAAAATATAGGTCAACAATCTAGATGAATAATACTTAAGGATGAATCTAGAGAATTCTCCAATTCTCTCAATTTTTCCAACACTTTTTATTTTAAACTTTTACAAATTAGCCTTTTAACCCCCTATTATATATAAGGGGTATTATTCCCTAATCTTAAAAAGGGAGAATAGAAGAAGAAAACGTAAAGAAGAAAAAGGAAGAAGAAGGAAAATGAAGGAAATAACAAGAAACAAAGACAAATGCTCATGCATCAAGCAAAAAAGGAGAGTAGCAACCTTGGAAAACTTGAAAGATGAAAGAAATCGCAAGAAATGAGGTAAGGCCAACTTGACCTAAAACTTGGATTGTGAAATTTTAAGAGTTTGATGTCATGTTAAAGTAATTGGCATGCTATGGGATGCATTTAAGTGGTTAGTAAGCAAAGAAATATATGGTATGATGAAACATCCAAATTTGAGAATCATAAGGATTGGGCTAAAACCAAAAATGATAAGATTAAAGAGTTGTTTGATGATGAGATGGTGGTATAGAATATGTGAAATTGAAGTTTAATGAGATGGATTGTGTATTGATTTTGGGATGCAAGTGATGGAAAACCTGAAAAACATGTGCGCGTCACGACGCCCAAGGGGTTAGCGTCGCGATGCGTACTGGAAAAATTTAGGCAGATACGTTTCTGGATTGTCAGCGTCGCGACGCTCAAGGACCTACGTCGCGTACTGGAAATTTGCCACAGATTCATTTCTAGAATTGTGAGCGTCGCGACACGGAGACAGAGGATGCTCACTGGGTTGCCAGCATGTGTGTGAGCGTCGCGATGCCCAATGGGTAGCGTCGTGACTTGTGAACAAAATTTTATCCAAACCAGTTTTAGTTTAATTCAGTTTCACCATGGTGTGTTAGATGCCGCTTTACAGGTCTCGCATCATCTCACATATATACATTACATCAAGGCACAATCATGATGAGCTTTGTAGTTAAAGCATATAGATGTATTAGTAAGCTTAGCTAAGTTCTGAAGCCTATTTTACAACTTATATGTTACTCAAGTTTTCGATCATAGATTATCCTCAGGAACCACAATCTTCTTAGATGAAAGGATTTAGTATCAGCCAGATTCCAAAATCAATGAGTGGATACTCTCTTTCTAAGTGATTTTTCTTTATATCGTTTTAGGTACGAACTTACTTTTCTTCACATAGGACGTTAGCTAGAATTTTATTACAAATGCTTTTCAGATAATGATGTTTTAGAAAGATTGATTTTAATAGCATGAGTTTTGAGATTTTTGGAAGCATGGGGGCAAAACTCACCTCAGTATGTAACTTACGGAATTGACGGGTGGAATGTGCATATGTAGAGGACTGAGGGGACGATGATACGTAACGCCTCCAGATCATAGTTCAGAACTAGGGATGACAGATGTCCATAGATCCTAGTTTCAAGGTCAGGCAGTAGTATGGATCCACACTTCTGGCTCTATTTCCGTGGCTTGGGGACGGCGATACGTAACGCCCCAAGTTCACTAGTTTAGGTGTATGGGGGGACGACGATACGTAACGCCCCCATACGTTACGTTTTTCAGAGACATAGAACAAGTTTTTAGAAAACATTTTTCAGAGATCAGTTTACAGATACAGATTTCAAAAATAGTTTTCAGAGACAAGCTTTGTAGAAAGGAAAGTTTTCATAAACAACAGCTTTATAAGAGACATTCAGAAAAGATTTTCATAAAGTTTTCTAGATAGAGAACTGCTTTCAAGAAAGAAAAATTTTCAGAAAAGATCTGATTTTCTTTCTAAAAAATGATTTTTCATAAAGTATTTCATCTTTCATTTCTAAAACTGTCTACTCACTTAGATCGTTCAAACGATCTAATCCCACACTCCTAGTTTCTTTGTTTTATAAGTATTCTTAGAGGACGAGCTCGAGAGGATGAATACTGATGGCAGTCACTAGAGGGTTTGGTCCACCAGGTCGAGTCAGAAATAGAGTTCAGTCAAGAATAGTATAGTCCATTTTCACATAATTGCAATACAAAGTTGTGTATAACTACTCATGTAAAGAGTTGTTAAGATAAGAAATGTTGAATTTTAGTTGCGTGTGTACTATTTTATATTCTATATCATAGTTTGGGCAATGGTCCCGTATATGAGATTATGTTTAAGAAAAGAGTAATAATGTTGTTCATAGTTAGAAAGTCAGAGGTTCAGGAGAATAGTACGACATATTCCCTGCCGGTAGCATCTCCCGAATTGGGGATGTTACATAGCCTTGTCTCATTATTTCTACATGCAATCTGGAAATGTATTCATCATATAGTATTGTCTGGGTTTGACCCACAATTGTTGACTTTATTCATATAACAATTAGGTTAAATTTTATGCATGATCTTATTTAAATAAAGATCTAAAATTACGTGCGGGTAACAATTTTTCCCAAATTTCAATGCTTCTACATATGATGCCCACATCAACTCATAATATATTTCTTACATTTCCATGCTCTGGATATATATTTTAATAATAATAATAATAATAATAATAAATGCCCAAAACTTGATAGACATTGGCATCAAATCAAGTTAATAAAAGCAGCCAGTAAAGTACTAATTAATAAGCTACTTTACTTGATATCAAGGTGATAATTGAGTTAAATAAGATGTCTAATCACTAGATTATAGATTATCTATAGAAGCATCTTCCATTAGCAATTTAGCATATGCTCATCACTAAATTATATATAATTCATCTATAGAAGTTTGAGGTGGTCTTTGCGAGTTTTAGATATTATTATGGGTTTGAGCTCGATTTTCACGATTTTATTTGTTAAGAAGACATTTTCCATGAAATTGTGTCTTAAACTCTAGAGTTAGAAGTCTTACAGATGTTGAAGACGCATATGAGTGAGGTCTCCTCTCAAAACAAAATCGTGTGAATCGAATTTCGACCCATAGTAATATCTAAAATGAAACAAAATCACATCTTTAATATATATCATATACAAATAATATATCAAATGATCCTAGCTGTTAACATTTTCTTGTTATTTAACTGTTATCAAATTGTATATATTAGTAGATGTACTTTATGAATATAAAATTATATATAACTTTAAATCAATCATGAGATATTATGTATATAAAATATAATTAAATTAATTTTAATTTTAATTTTAATTTAAAATCATAATTTTATAAATAAATAATGTCATATTCTTAAATTATTGATTACAACTCTTAAGACGTTTTCTGTATCCCGCAAATAATGTAAATCTAGTCAATAAATAGGATAGGATTTGATTGGAATGTGAAGAGTATCAAGAATGTGCCACGCAAGGCCTCAAATAATTAATCTGAATCTTTTCGGGGTCATTGAATAATCTATCAACAGCAATAAACAAGACAAAAATAATTGATATGTAAAATTATTTAATCGATATGTTATCCAAGATGAGCAAATGAAAATCTCGTGTTGTTGTCATGGCCAACGTGGCAGGATAAGGAAAATGACACTTGTGTCCCTTCGTCCACGTGTATGGAGAGAGAGGAAAGGATAGGTAATTATCAAAGAGTTTCTATTTGCATTTTTATTTAGTATTACCTACAATCTACAAATATTAAAATATCACCGGTGGGAATTGCTTTTGATACGATATTTTGGTCTCTAGGTTGTTAACACTCCATTAACGGATAATTGCAGTGGCGTTTTGCTAATTAGTAATTAGAATGAGTTGTGTTGATGGTGATTTTAAGTCCCGAGAAACTCTGAAGTACGAAGAGGGGTATAATGGGATTTACATAGTAGATTGTCCATAGACCTTTATAGAATGAGGGGTCAGATTAAATGTCCGAGCACGAGGTTCAGAGGGATGTCTAAGGGAAGAACCAGTTGAGGATGATAGATTGTGATACTGATCCGACCTGATAAGAATGTATCAGAATCAGTTGAAACTTAAGCATCTGCGAAGACGAACCCGACGTGGTCCATGACTACTGACCCGACCTGGGAAAGAAGTGAGGAAAATGGTACAACATCATTTACTTTGGCATGCTGACCCAAGGAACGAGGGTGGGGTTGCAGTATCTTGTACTTATATATGAATGATGTAAGCCCTACGTGAGAGTTTGAGCCTCCAGAAGGATGATACGATGGGAGCAAGAGAGAAGATTATCTCCTGACACACGGAACAGTATGGGAGTGGTTGAAATGCAGCTGTCACATAGGCAGAACGTGTAGCAAAGGGTAAAGGAAAGAATGATGATTTTTCAGATGACAGAGGGTGGTTGTGTCAGACGGCCAGAGTCATTGTTTGTAGAGTAGTTAGGAAAATGAGTATGGGCGACAGTGACGGGCTGACGTGAGCTGACGTCACGAGCTGGTGTAACAATAGGTTCAGAAGCCTATGTAAAGGGATTGAAGATTCAGATTTAAGGGTTAGCAATTTTGATATTTCACAACTTGTAAAAAAACACTTAAAACTTAGTGATATAGAGAGAAAGCAAATCTGTTTAACCCGAGCTAGTAATAAAAATTCTCTTCTTTGTTCTCGTGGACGTAAGTTGGAGCCACTCTCCACCGAACCACGTTAAACATTTGTCTTTCTTTGTGATTTTTTGTTTTTCTTGCCAAGTTTGCTTTTGGTTCCCAACTAACTAAACAAATTCAGTGCTTGAGAGAAGTTTGTTCGAGGAGTAGATTTTCCCAAATCGCCCGTGAAACGAAAAATAATCGTCAACAGTTGGTGCCGTCTGTGGGAAGCAGTACGAAAAATGTAGGGGTTTTCTAGGGTAGTACGGGTAACACAGCGGAACGCGGAAAATCAAAATTTTCCGATTTCAAAAATTTTTATTGAACAATTAAAATAAACTTATTTATTTTAATTACTCAATACTTAAAATCTGAAATTTTTACCCAAGAAATCATATTTCTTCTTAATTGCCGTAAAGGTCAAAAACTTTCCATTTTAATCATTTTAGTCCTAAGTTGTTCAAAACAAACTTAGGTGATTTCCAATCACAACCAAAATGATTTTTACACCAAACATACATGAAAAACATAATTCTGAAAACATTTTCCATATTTTTCATTAATTATAGGATTGCCCCCCAAACTTTGTATTTTGATCATTTTGGTCCTTAAATTGTCAAATATAATTTTGAATGATTCCAAATCAGCACCAAAGTGATTTTAACATGTCATCCACATCAAATTACAAATTGCAACTCAAACCCACAATTTCTTACAAATTACCGTGAGCTCCTCCGAGTTTCCAACTTGTGCATTTTAGTCAAATCTTGTTCAAAACAAGTCAAGATGAAATCCAATCACCACCAAACTTGATATACATCATATATACATCATTACACAACACATATATGAAAAACCCCAAATTTGGAAAGGGTATAAACCCTAATTTTATAAAAATATCAATACGATCATATTATACCAAATTAAACAAATCTAATATTTCAATCAAGTCTCTACCACACCAAACAAGTCTCACCACTTTGAAATAACTCTAAAATAATTCTAGGTCATTAATGAGTGGCCCAACAACTCTAGAATGGCAACTAGATCATGAAATGATCAAAAGAATGTTTAATAACAACTTATAAGCTTTCTTTAAGTATCATACATGCAAACACACATGATCAAAACTTCCAACCATCAAAAACATAAACAAGAATGAGTAGAAAAACCTAAGAACTACACATGTTATAGCCATGGATGAAAGGAACAAATTACCCTCTAATGAAAGGTTGGAAATACTTATTAAATCCATGTCTTTTCTTGATTTAAATCTTGTTCCTTCGATTTTTCTTCTCAAAGTGTTTTGTTTTTCTTTTGAAAGCTTAGACAAGAGTTACCAAATGAAAAAATTTAACACTTTAAACACTTTTAAGGTAGTGGCCAAAATTCATAAGCATTAAAGGGAAAAGATATTTTCAATTTTAACTTTATTAAACAAATATCTAAGTTATCAAAACCATTTTGATAACCATTTCCTTTAATGCAAAAGTCAACAATATAAACTTATTAATCATTTCCCATCATTATCATTTGGTAAGATATTTATATTTTAATTACTTTAATAATTTAACAATTAATTAATTAATTAATTATAAATATCTCAAATATATGTATTATATTTACTTTAAATATCTCAAATACATATATTAATGATATATATGTCAAATATCATAATTTGACAATTAATTAATGTGTATTTAATAATATCAAATATTAAACACAAATACACACTAATTAGGAAATGACGGTTCGACCCCTAATGCATGTATCTTTCGTTTAACAGTTAAACGATTTATAAATAATCACCATTATTTATAATAGTCGCCCTAGTGCTCTACGAGTATATTTCATTAGTGAGACTCTCTAGATTCATGCATATCCATCACGAAATCCAATCTCGTGTCCATAATCTACCCACCCGTAAATTATGACGACCACGGATAAACTAGCTGAATCATACAGGTCGAGGTCATTGCATACGTATAATCCCTCCGTCACAGGTATCCGGATTATCCCAGAGATATAGATATAAACGTCAAATCTCTATAGGTATAATCTCATCGACGTATCTATTAGCAATCTCTAAATAACACTCGGAACTTACTTCCGAAGTATACCACGGTCATGGATTTAACAGATTACTAATCACATATAGACTACATATGCTCTGTACACAGAACTGACGAATCTTATCTTGACACACACAGGATATCCTGAGGATCGGTCCACACCCAACGAACAAGCGGAGGTATGATCTAAATAGATCACTGACGTGACTGCCATCTAAGTGTGGAGGATGTCTCATATATCCATAGTGATATCTCAAGTCGAATGACCACTATGCTACTCAACCCGAGAAGATTCTTATTGACGTTGGTGTATCATCCATTAAGAATCTTCGATGAGTCGTTCAGTGTTTATCCATTATAAACACCTACACGTCTATACAAGTTGATAAGAACCCAAGCCCTAACTCTGCCCCAAAAGCTAGCTCGAAGGGAGAGGGTTGGCTCTAGCCTTATAAACCAGCCCATGAGGCACCCCACAACCGATGTGGGACGTATTATCCCCACCCCCTTGAGACCCGACTGCCTCAGTCAGTGTTCTGTCGAACCCTAAGAGACACCGGCCATTCATATGGAGTGGTGGCTCTGATAACAACTGATAAGAACCTGTCTGGAGCGAAGCCAGATAAACCCACACAAGATTGAAATCGTTCCCAAGAGAAACCAAGACAGTTCAGATAAAAACTCTAAACCTCTGAAGAACAAGCAATAGAAACCTAGAGTGCTAAAACGGGGCACCACAAAATGTTAGCAGACCTTTGATAAGCCAAAACCAGTGAGAACAAATTGAGGGTTTCTCAAGGCTCACGAAAATTGATATACTTTTATATTGAATGAGAGTTGTTAAACATAACCAAGAAGTTAGCCTTTTATAAGGAGGCTGCAACCAAAACCCTAACCCAAAAGGATAAAAACGAAACTACCCACACGCCAACATGTGCGTATCCTAAAACTAAGCTAAGTTATCCCGACGTGTAAACCCTTACACGTTTAACCTAATTCCTAAACATAAAATAATAATCTAAAGAAAAACACTCAAACATAAATAAAATGGACGAAATAAAACAAATGTCAAACCCTAAGTAAATAAATAACAAATGCCAAATAACTATAATAGAATAGGCCTAAGTAACTCGTTGTTCCCCGGTCTGAAAAAGATTCACCATCTTGGGTTCGTACAGCGTCAAGCCCATACTAACTGAAGTAGAAGGGCGGGAATAGTCAGATACAATCTTCTGTATGAATCCATGCATAGTTTCCTGGATCTTCTTGTTGGGGTTGGTGCTCAGAGCGCCAATCCGGACCGTATTTATGTCTGACTCATGAATACGAACATCCCCTTATTCCATAATATTACTTATTTATGGTTGCACCTCTTGTTTTTATATACGTATTCGATCTGATTACGATTAGATTGAAACTAAATGTGGTTTAGTGATATGTATATATTAGACAAAGGCCCGATAATATATAATGCAGTACAAAGTTACAAAGTTAGTTTGTAATTGACATTGGGAAGTGTCACTGCTATATGTATATTATCAAACATAGTTCCTGGTCAAGATTTGCTAACACGGGTCGGTTAGTCAAATCCGTTGAGACCAGCACATGTCGTATATCGAGACTTGGTCCGATGGTTTATCCCAATGAACCATGAGTCTGGGGAGACTCGTATAGACGTGTAGGTGTTTATAGTGTATAAACACTGAACGGCTCACCGAAGATTCTTAATGGATGGTACACCAACGTCAATAAGAATCTTCTCGGGTTGAGTATCATAGTGGTCCTTCGACTTGAGATACCACTGTGGATGTATGAGACATCCTCCACACTTAGATGACAGTCACGTCACCGATCTATTTAGATCAGACCTCCGCCTGTTCGTTGGGTGTGGACCGATCCTCAGGATATCCTGTGTGTGTCAAGATAGGATCCGTCAGTTCTGTGTACAGAGCATATGTAGTCCATATATAATTAGCAGTCTGTTAAATCTGTGGCCACAATATACTTCGGAAGTAAGTTCCGAGTATTATTTAAAGATTGCTAATAGATACGTCGACGAGATAATACCTATAGAGATTTGACGTTTACATCTATATCTCTGGTATTATCCGGATACCTGTGACGGAGGGATTATACGTATGGAATGACCTCGACCTGTATGATTCAGCTAGTTTATCCGTGATCGTCATAATTTACGGGTGGATAAATTATGGACACGAAATTAGATTTCGTGACGGATATACCTGAATCTAGAGAGTCTCAATAATGAAACATACTCGTAGAGCACTAGGGCAACTTTTATGAATAATTATGATTATTTATAAATCGTTTAAACGTTAAACGAAAAATACATGCGAACGGGCCGAACCGTCTTTTCCTAATTAATGTGTATTTGTATTTAATATATGATATTATTAAATACACATTAATAAATTGTCAAATAAAGGTATTTGACATATATCATTAATATATGTATTTGAGATATTTAAAGTAAATATAATACATATATTTGAGATATTTGTATTTAATTAATTATTTAATTATTTAATTGTTAAATGATTAATATAATTAAAATATAAATATCTCACCAAATGATAAAGTTAGGAAATGATTATAAGTGTTTAATGTTGACTTTAAAGTAAAGGAAATGGTAGTTAAATTGGATTTGACTTCTTTGATATTTGTTTAAAATGTTTAAAATTGAAATATCATTTTTCTTTATTTTTTCTTCATAAATTCGGCCATGACCTTAAAATATAAGAGTTATATTTTTTGGTTGCCTTTGTTGACTTAATTAAATATCTAATAAAGTGTTATTAAGATATTTATGCAAGTTGACTAAATGTAAAGTGAAATGAAATTGAAATTGAAATTACAAAACTTGTATTTCCTTTAGTGAATTTCGGCCAAGGCCATTATGATACAAGTATATATTATTTTTTCATTTCATTCTTCTTAACCTAATACACTTTAAAAGAAAACTCCATTAATGGAAACTAAAGAAAGCTTGTGAGAAAGAAAGAAGAAACCAAAGAAAGCTTGGATTTTAGTAAGTTTTTCCAACTTACTATTAGAAAGGAAAATATTCCTTAGGATCTAGGCTTTAACATATGATGTTCTTAGGTTATTTCTTTCTTTATTCTTTGTGTTTTTTATGATGGAATTTTTGGTGAAAGTGTAGAGCATGTATGATGAAGGAAGCTTATGGCTATTGTAGTAATAAGTGTTCTTTTATGGTTTTGGAAACCTTGTTGGTAATCTAGAGTTGTTGACCCACTCTTAGATGACCTAGATTTGATCTTGAGTTGTTTCATTGTGTTGAGACTTTGATTGGATGGAAGAAACATGATTGAAGTATTGGATTTAACCAATTTGGTCTAATTTGTCCAATTTGAAGAAATTGAAAAATTAGGGTTCATGACCAATTCCAAATTTGGGGCTTTTCATATATGTTGTGCATTTGGATGTGTATATGATGCATATAAATTTTCATGTTCATTGGATTACATCTTGATGTGTTTTGATGCATGAAATGACAAAGTGCACAAAATGGCACCATTGGAGTGCATTCGGCCTTGGGTCCAATTTTGGGCATTTGTGTTGCTTTTGGTGTTTTGATGTTTTGAACATGCTAAGTTCATCTTAAAAATTATTTAGAATCATTCAAAATTGATTAGATCAATTTCGGACAAAAATGGACTAAATACCAAGTGTAAGGGTAATTCGGTAAATTCACTTAAATATGATTTATTTGAATTTCATTTCATAATTTGATTATTGGATAATTAAATAAATATATTTATTTAATTAATCCGAGAAAAAGTTTTTGAAATCGGAAATTTTGATTTTCCACCGCTTCCGCTGCGTTACCGGATTTTGCCCCTCAAAACCCCTACACTTCTTAGCTCGAGACCTGATGATTGGACCCTCTGGAACTTGTACTGTGGTGGTCATTCCATCATGGGCGGCATCCTGGGCGGCTGCATCCAGGGCCTCATCACAAGTCTCCCAAGACTCATGGTTCATTGGGATAAACCATCGGATCAAGTCTCGATATACGACGTGTACTGGTCTCAACGGATTTTAACTAACCGACTTGTGTTAGTAAATCTTGACCAGAAAATTTATTTGATAATATATTTCTAGTAGTGACGCTTCCCAATATCAATTACAAACTACTTTGTAACTACACACTACATTATATATTATCAGGGCTTTGTCTAGTATATACATATCACTAAATCAGATTTACTTTCAATCTAATCGTAATTAGATCAAATACGTATATAAAAACAAGAGGTGCAACCATTAAGTAAGTAATATTATGGAAAAAAAAGGGATGTTCGTATTCATGAATTGGACATAAATACGGTCTGGATTGGCGCTCTGAGCACCAACCCAACAATTTCTCTCACTTGCTCTAGTGTCAATCCACGGTATCATATACACATCTCAATGTGTATCGTATGCACATGGCCCTCAAGAGCTCACATATCACTCAAGAGGTAGGCAACAAGAAGTAGGTCTGCTGTGACATATTGAGTTTGTCCAACAAACCCAATTGTTTCATTAGGCAGCATCATTCATAATTTGTAGAACCTAAGTTATACATTGATATGACTCAGATGCGACATCAATATTGTGCTACAACTACTGAGTTGTTCAAGTATTTGTGGATCAAATCCAAAATACTATGTAGACAACCGCAAGCACAATACTAATGTAAAAACTTCTCATTTATAAGGTCACTATGCAACTTCATAAGTCAATACTTCATAAGTTGCATCTAATTCCACTCACAAAGTAGAATCCTCTGTGACATTATCACTGCATCTTTTCCGACTCTTTATGACGTAGACTGTCTAACATCATAAACAGATTCAAAAATAATATGACCCAAACGGTTGCAGACTGTATTCTCAATGAATTAGAAACTCTTTCTTAATATCTCAAAGATCACAAAGAACATGTTTCAAGATCCATCCTATGGTCTATAGGGTATCAAAATAACTCGTAACAATTACGATTAAATCGATAGCTTTAATAATACATAATAAAGTATTCATTATGTCATCATCACAGGATACATAAGATTGATTAGAAATTCTAATCAATATCTCTTTTGAAAAAGGAATCATCCTTTACGAAAGATGAATACTATATATAAGACACACACTAACTGTCAAACAGTTATACTAGCTGTCATACAGATAGCCTTGTTGTGTCCTTTATTAGATCATATATAATGCACGAATAATAGGAGTATCTCACAAGTCTCTTAGTTTTATATCTTATATAAAACTTTATATCAAATGTAACAGAGACTACTCTCACTGCTATCACGGAGTAAAGAAGACTTAAGTAAACGTTTTACCTCACAAAAATCTCATTATTACCTTAATAATGATAATGTCGTTAGGATATATAATACTAGAAAGAAATTTGTACGCTCCCACTAACCCTTCTATCACATATGTATTCTCTACACTTTGATAAAATCAGACAATCTGGTTTTAAGGGGGAATATCGGTAACGCAGCGGAATAGTGGAAAATCAAAATTTTCCGATTTCAAAATTTTTCTCGGATTAATTAAATAAACTTATTTATTTAATTATTCAATTATCAAATTCTGAAAAATTACATAATAGATCAAATTTCTTGGTAATTACCGAATTGCCCCAAAACTTTGTAAATTGATTATTTTAGCCCAAAAATTATCAAATATAATTTTGGATGATTCTAAATCATTTCTGAAATTTTTTTCAACACATCTAATGCATCAAAATCAGATTTAACACAAATCCCCAATTTTTCAAGTAATTGCATTTTGGTCCCTTTTGTTCAAAACATGCCAAGATCAAATCCAATCAACCCAAAAATTTACATGCATCATATGCATACCATAATACACCACATATATGAAAAGCCCCAAATTTGGAGTGGGTTAAGAACCCTAATTTTTCAATTTCATCAAATTGTCCAATTTCACCAAATTAACAAAATCCAACACTTTAATCCATTCAATACTTTACCAATCTAGAGTCACCACTTTGAAACAACTCTAGAACAATTCTAGGTCACCAATGAGTGGCTTACCAACTCTATAATGGCAACTTGATTTTCCAAAAATCAAAAGTAAAGCTTTAAAACAAGTTTAAGCTCACTTACATGCATCAATCTTTCACACAAGTTCTCAACCAAATAAACACAAACTATAATAGAAGAAAGAACATCAAAGCAACACAAAATGATGCCAAGCATGTTAGAAATAATTTCCATGTTGAAAGCTTTAAAGAAAGACTTACAAAATCTAAGTTTTCAAGCCTTTTCTCCTTTGGCCTTCAAGTTTTTCTCTCAACTTTCTTTTATGTTTATTTTGTGTATTTGAACTTGTTAAACCCTAAAAGATGAAACAAAATAATATATACCATCCATAATTGGCCTTGGCCGAAAATGGTAGTAAGAAAATATCAAAATATTTTCATTTGTTTCATTTAAGTTCAACTTGTCAACTTGCATTTTTAAATCATTACACTTTAATGAATTATTCAACCAAGTCAACAATTGCAACTCAAAAATATAACACTTATATTTAATTTAGGGTGTTGGCCGAAAATTGACAAAAATAAAGGAAAAAGATATTTTTCATTTTTCAAACAATTTAAACAAATATCTTAGGAAGTCAAAACCATTTTGACAACATTTTTCCTTTACTTTAAAGTCAACAATATACACTTATAATCATTTCCTAACTTTATCATTTGGTAAGATATTTATATTTTAAATATATTAATTATTTAATAATTAATTAATTAATTAATTAAATATAAATATCTCAAATATATGTATTATATTTACTTTAAACATCTCAAATACATATATAAATGATATATGTCAAATACATTTATTTGACAATTTATTAATGTGTATTTAATAATATCATATATTAAATACAAATACACATTAATTAGGAAATGACAGTTCGGCCTGTTTGCATGTATTTTTCGTTTAACCTTTAAACGACTTATAAATAATCAGTATTATTTATAAATATTGCCCTAGTGCTCTACGAGTATATTTCATTAGTGAGACTCTCTAGATTCATGTATATCCGTCATAAAATCCAATTTCGTGTCCATAATTTACCCACCCGTAAATTATGACGACCACAGATAAACTAGCTGAATCATACAGGTCGAGGTCATTGCATACGTATAATCCCTCCGTCACAGGTATCCGGATAATACCAGAGATATAGATGTAAACGTCAAATCTCTATAGGTATTATCCCATCGACGTATCTATTAGCAATCTCTAAATAATATTCGGAACTTACTTCCGAAGTATACTGTGGCCACAGATTTAACATATTGCTAATCACATATGGACTACCTATGCTCTGTACACAGAACTGACGGATCATATCTTGATACACACAGGATATCCTGAGGATCGGTCCACACCTAACGAACAAGTGGAGGTCTGATCTAAATAGGTCGGTGACGTGACTGCCATCTAAGTGTGGAGGATGTCTCATACATCCACAATGGTATCTTAAATCGAAGGACCACTATGCTACTCAACCCGAGAAGATTCTTATTGATGTTGGTGTACCATCCATTAAGAATCTTCAGTGAGTCGTTCAGTATTTATCCACTATAAAAACCTACACGTCTATACGAGTCTCCCAAGACTCGTGGTTCATTGGGATAAACCATCGGACCAAGTCTCGATATACGACATGTACTGGTCTAAATGAATTTGACTAACCGACCCGTGTTAGTAAATCTTGACCAGGAACTATGTTTAATAATATACATTTAGCAGTGACACTTCCCAATGTCAATTACAAACTAACTTTGTAACTGTGTACTGCATTATATATTATCGGGCCTTTTGTCTAATATATACATATCACTAAACCACATTTAGTTTCAATCTAATAGTAATTAGATCGAATACGTATATAAAAACAAGAGGTGTAACCACTAAGAAAGTAATATTATGGAAAAATGGGATTTTCGTATTCATGAATCAGACATAAATACGGTCCGGATTGGCGCTCTGAGCACCAACCCCACAATTTCTCCCACTTGCTCTAGTGCCAATCTATGGTATCATATACACATCTCAATGTGTATCGTATACTCATGGCTCTCAAAAGCTCACCTAGCACTTAAGAGGTATGCAACAAGAAGTAGGTCCGCTATTACATATTGAGTTTGTCAAACAAACTCCATCGTTTCCCATAGTCAGCATCATTCATATTTTGTAAAATCTAAATTATACATTAATATGACTCTGATGCTACATCAGTATTGTGCTACAACTACTGAGTTGTCCAAGTATTTAGGGATCAAATCCAAAAATACTATGAAGACAACCGCAAGCACAACAGCAATTCAAAACTTCTAATTTATCAGGTCATTATGCAACTTCATAAGTCAATACTTCATAAGTTGCATCTAATTCCACTATATAGTAGAATTCTCTGTGACACTCTCACTACATCTACTCTGACTCTTTATGACATAGACTTTCTAACGTCATAATTAGTCTCAAAACTAATATGACTCTAATGGTTGCAGACTGTGTTCTCCATGAATTAGAAACTCGTTCTTAATATCTCAAAGATCACAAAGAACGTGTTTTAAGATCTATCATATGGTCTATAGGGTATCAAAATAACTCGTAACAATTACGATTAAATCGATATCTTTAATCACACATAATAAAGTATTCAATATGTCATCATCAAATAATACATAAGATTGATTAGACATTCTAATCAATATCTCTTTCGAAAAATGAATCATCTTTTACGAAAGATGAATATTATATATAAGACACACATTAACTGTCAAACAATTATACTAACTGTCATACAGATAGCCTTGTTGTGTCTTTTATTAGATCATATCTAATGCACGAATAATAGGAGTATCTCACAAGTCTCTTAGTTTTATATCTTATATAAAACTTTATATCGAATATAACAAAGACTACTCCCACTGCTTTCACGGAGTAAAAAAGACTTAGGTAAATATTTTACCTCACAAATATCTCATTATTACTATAATAATGACAATGTTGTTAGGATATATAACACTAGAAAGTAATTTGTACGCTCCCATTAACCCTTCAATCACATATGTATTCTATATACTTTGACAATATCAGACAATCTGACTGATATCAAAAATAGAGAACACGGATTTCTGGAAGACTTATCCGAGTCTACAATAGGCTCTATAAGCTAGCATACTAAACTGCAATCTCAGCAGAACACAAACTCTAGGGTCATTCCAGAACGAACTCTACAAATGAAGAAATCACAACTGATTTCTTATCTGAATAAGTCATTCAAAAAATACCATTTTGCATTCTTTAGCTAAAATATACAGTTTAATATCAACATTAACCAATATATCTTTAATTGTTCAATTAGTGTGACTAGAGATAAGTTTTCTCAGAATCTACAATAGATTGCTGGGTATAACTTTTCTCACTGTCATATTGTAAAGGTCAAACCTTTAATAAGCTCACACTGCTTTCGCTGCGCAAACAATTAGCACATATCATGAACTAATTCATAATGAAAGCTCAATCAAGTTCAAAACTTGATCGTAGTAAGCTATGAACAATCTTAGATCTATGGTTCAATGGTGAACTTCCAGAATCGATATCAAATATCGCTTCTATTATAAGTTATAGGATAATTTTCTTCGGTAAGAAAACAACAGAACCATTAAGTATCAAATACTCGTAAATGATTCTGATATCCTATTAGACTTATATAGAAGATGTATAAGGGTTGTTTCATCTTATTAATTACGTAGTTCCAATTATAGTTTATCATTCTCACATTTGACTTAAATAAGTCAAGTCTTTTCTACAATAGTTAACATCTGATGTTACACACCAAGTAATAAAATGATTTGTTACTTAGGATTGTAGGAAAAATATTCTATCAAATAGAATACAATATTCTATTAAACAGAATAAATGATAAACTTTTACTTATACCTCCGAGGTGTAAGTAATTTCCATTATATAACTATTATATAAAAGAAAGAGTTCTCAAAAAACTTCAAATTGAATATATTTGAACCAGTAAAAAATGTTCAATATGCGTTTCATCAGAACAGATTGAATGTTCTTGATCATTTCAAGACGTTCAATATGTGCTCTTTTATAAACACGTAAATAAGTTATGACAATTCATCAACTAAGTTACGAAATAAAGAAAGCTACCTTAAGCAATTATTATTTATTAAACTACATACATCCAATGTATCAGTTAAATAAATCTAGTGGTCCAATGACAATCATTGGTTAAACGAGATCTTAATCACCTTCCTGAATACAATATTCATTAAATGGATAAGGATGTGTTGTGTGATCTCGTATCAAACTATCCTTTACCATACGGAATAAGCATCTAATGCTTAAGTGATTAAACTCATAAAGCACCGTTCTAAATTATTTATTTTACCGAATAATTTTCTTAATGTTTATCTTTACTTCAATGACATTACTAGTTATATTTAAAATATATAACAATTATTTATAAAGAACAAGTAACTATCCAATAGTCACAAGTTCCGATATCAAATATCAAAACAATCATTAACTAATATTTTAAATAACTAGGCAAGAGATCTGGTATCCAATACCTATTATTGTAGCATTGTGAAAATCGATATTTTCTATACATAACTACACGCATCTCCTTTCTTTAGATTTACTATTTGCATTCAACTATTCACAACAATTGCAAATAACTGATTAGCAAATTATGTCAGACACATTGCCTCTAAAACTCATTAAAGCTAAGAAACGTCATTACTAGATAAACAAATACCTAATGGGGCTTTCTTAATGTCAGTCAAGAATCTCGAGACATGAACCAATTCAAGTCAATTCTTACTGCATAAGAAACTATTCTCGCTAAAGTATTATATCCTAAAAGGTATATCTTGTTGGACAATTATGACCCATAGCGTCACTATTTGTAAAAGACATTGTGGTTTTTGTACAAATTAACTATGTGACAATGAAATTGCATTTTATCATTTTGTAATTTGATTACTTAAATATATAAATGATAAAAGTCCTTATGATTAGTTCCGGATTATTAGATATGAGACAATATCAATCCATAAAGGTTTAATCATTAAATATCCTTAGTCGTAGTATTATCGAGACTGGACATCGATAATGCAGAATAGACTAGTATTGCACTTGTACGTGTTATGGAAGCGTAACGATATAGTTCTCATATATTTAAGTATTGGATACTTATGCAAGTGTGATAGGAGGTTGTGTTTACCAATGGTACGGAAACAGCTTCGCTCTGGATAGACCCCGTGGAATCCCATTGGTAGTATGACTATATGTCTATGGGAATCCGCATCAGGGTAGGTGTATTTGGTCTTAACCTGAGACTTGCATGGCTAGTACTTGCGACAATCAATACGATTTGGTTTTGGTCGTCCAGGACTTTAACAGGTTCTGTGTACGCCTCTTCTGGGTTTATTGAGAATCGTAGTGTATTGGGTGTGATGTCTAGACGGAAGTACCACTTCAGTCATATGGAGATGATGATCACGCAGGGATACAGAACTGGTACTCTAATTGGTTTCAACCATCTGGATAATATGACAAGGTCATGATTATCCGATTAAAGAGACTAGTTGTTTGTGATCCAATATATGCTTCGTACGGGGCAGACATTATTCCAGCCCCAGGCCTTGCATGTGACATCAGATATTGGATCGAATTACGCAATACTACGTATACTACGCCTGGCAAAGATTAAATATTCCTTTAAGAATATTTCTGGAGAATTGGGTAGGCACGGTGCTTTGCTAGAAGCCAACCATGTCTCGTAAATCGATAAGAACGTAGTACGAGGAACTCACGTGTTCGGATAATCCGACGACCAGATTTACTGCCAACATATCCAGGGATCTCATGAGTCACTTCTCGAAGATTCACCGATGACGTATGATTTGAACATAATTAATCTATGATTAATTGCGGAGAGATTTTATCTGGTATAAAATACTATTAGAAGAGAGAGAACGATTAATTTGGAATTAATCGATAAAATAATATATTCGATATATTAAATGAAATTGGATTTCGACGCGAAATTGAAATTGGATTTTAATTTGGGCGAACGAATTAATTTAGAATTAATTCGCGAGCGACTTTAACGATAATTTTGCTAGGCATAATTATTTAATTAAATTTGATTTAATTAGGTCGCAACGGAAAATTCGTTAATTCAAAATTAACGAAACCAAGTTCGGGATGTGTTTGCGGGCCCACTCGGATTTTGAATTAAAGTGGGGCCCACAAGTCACATCGCAAGTCATATCGCATGTCACTTCAGTGATGGAAGTCTTGTCCACTTTAAGTGATTGACATCTAGTCACTATTGATGATCTTGGGATGACCTTAGAAACCCAACAATGGTATCATGGAGCCTATTTGAGCATGAAATTTGATTAGGGTTTTTAACATAAAACTTGGGTATTTTTGATTTGAGCATGTTTTAATCAAATTGTTTGTTTGAGTATGCTTGTATGTTGATAACTCTGAGTTATGCATGATCAATTTTAAGAAAAATTAATTGGATTAATTTTCCCCAAATTCATTGTGTGGCCGAATGCTCTATGAAACCCTAGGTCATGGTATTTTTTTCTTTTTGATCATTGGATGAGTTTAAAGGCATGGATATATTGATTCGTGATTCAATCGGATTGAAATCGGAATCGGATATAAAATCCCTACAAATGCTGTGACCATGTAAGCATGGAATGAGATGATTTTTTGTTTCAATAATGTTGGACATGTATTGATGATGAATAAGCATGATTAATTGATTAAATTGATATTTTGGAAATTTTAATTTAGATAATTAATTAATGTAATACACTTTAATTAATTAAATTATGAAATTTGGAATTTTAGAATTTGATTAATTGGGCTTAATTTAGAATTGGGCTTACAATGTTGTATTTGGGCCTAATGGGCTTGGTTGGGCCAAGTTGGTTTAGGTCAATTGGATTGGATCCAAATTGGGCCTAAACCATTCCATTAAGTCCAAATATGACAAATGAGCCTTTTATGTTTAATTAGGCCTAATGGGCCGAAATTGGTTTCTTGGCAAATAGGGTGATTCATTAATTGGGCTTTGGTATTTGGGTTTGACCCATATTGACCAAAGTCCATGCCTTAAGAAATTAATTGAAAGCCCATTGGACTTTAATTAAATGACATTGGATGTTAATTGGGCTTTGAGACCAATTTAGATTATATTTGGAATCTAAGTCGTAAAGGCGCATTAAAAGTGTAATTATTTAATTTGGAATTAAATATAGAATTAGTATTGAATACCAATTAAATTAGATTTAAATTGTAGTTCGATATAATTCAAGAATTTATACTTTGAGTACTTATTCTTAAATGAGTTGGACTCGCGCAAATCAAATCGTTGTTTGAACATTAGATGATCACTTTATCAAAGATTAATTAATTGGATTAGATTGATTGAATAACATGTTTTGTGTGAATACATGGATGTGTTGAATGAATAATGTATATCAGATGGATATTAGAAGGGAAAGGGCAATTTTGGAAATTGTTGTAAATTTAGAATTTATTAAATTGGACCTGCGTGTCCAGCCTTATCTCTCGATTCTTTGTAATTCTCTTCTCACCTAATCCCCATCAATCTTAATGAGGTTTCTTTAATTGTATTATGTAATTGGGTAGTAGTTAGAATAGTGCTAGCCGGGGAGAGGAAATAGAGTGATTTGTTCTAGGAACAATCTGTGAGATATCCATCCGCATATCATTATTAATTTATTTTCGCGCCTTATTATGCTTTTAGAATGCATGTTTAAGGGTGTATGATGAGACCTAACAAAGATAATAAATTGGTTGCCAATTTACGCGAAAAACCTTCAATAAATATTAAGTGTTTTCCTTCCATTGAGTGATTCTTACTCAAGATCCAAGATTGGCACTGGTTTGTTGGCCAAAGTCAAGACCTTTGTCCTTCGCGGATGTGTTTGAATCATGAAGTCTTTGTTCAATATCGTATGTCTTGTCCAAGTTGTGATTTTTTGGCCAAAGTCAATATCACTTCTTGTCCATCGACATCGATTACGAAGCTTTTCAAAGTCAATGGGTTCGCTTAATTGGAATCATTAAGCTTGTTGTGCCAAAGTCAAGGCTTAGTTGATTCAGAGGAAAAGGTTAGGAAAATATATTGGATATATTGTCATATATATTGTATATATGTTTTAGACTTGGAGGTCCACCTACTGGATCTAGGAATTGGATGAGATCCAATTGATCTTAGAGATCTACCTAGTTAAATATCATACAGCTTGTTGACCAAAGTCAAGGTTGTGTTGTTTATTTAACGGGATCCTAGCCTACTAGGAAACTAGGTTTCCCGAGTACTCAACAAAGGGTTAGAGGCTCGCCGAAAAATAGTGGGAGGCTAGTATTGAATTTGTAATTTCGTTCAATACTTAGCTTTACGCGCTTTCAAATTATTTCATCAATTATATTTATTAGTTGGACTAATATTTTATTATTTTTTGTAACAGTTAGACTGTACCCATACGTCGTTAATTGAATAGTTTGACTATTGCAATTAAGATGACAATAAAGTTAAGCATTAGAGATATTATCATGGGCGACAATGTCTTTAATGGCACAAACTTTCAAGATTGGGACATGAATCTCAGGATTGTCTGGGATCCGAGAAGTTACTCTACACTATAGAGAGACCTCTTGGGCCTAAGCCTAGATCTAATCAGGTAGTTGAGCTAGAGCTTTGGAAGACTTATAGTGATGACAACTTCACTGCTCAATCTATAATGCTTGCTGCTATGACTCAACAATTCCATCGTCAAAACAAGGGATTGGATCCCTATAATATGATGGCGAAGTTGCATGATCTTCATCGATCTAATCTTAGATCGTAGAGATATAAGCTCTTTCCTGCTCGCATTTCAGAGGGTACATCTGTTAAGCACCATGTGTCACATATGATTGCTGACATTGAGCAGCTGGGACAGATGGGCATTGTTTTTTTAGGCTGAGACTTCTATAGCTTTGATCTTACAGTCTTTGCCAGACACTTGGAGTGGGTTCATCATGAACTACATATGATGAAACAAGACCAAACTCTTGGAGAGTTGATGTCCACACTGCGCGAAGCAGAAAAAAGTGCTAATAAAGGGTAAAAAGGTAGACAAGGCCACTTCGCTTCAACATCTCAGTCTCCCAAGCTTGGCCTAAGGCGACTGGAGGTGTAAAGAAGAAGAAGAAGAAATGCAAGGCCAAATCGTCAAAACCTTATGGGAAGGGTAAGGACAAATCCCAAGATGTATGTCTGAAGTGTGGGAAGCGGGGTCACTGGAAGCGTGACTGCCACGAGTACAAGGCACACATGAAGGAAATCAAAGCGGGCAAGGACACCGGCTTCATGTATGTTTGTTATAGAAATAAACATGTCGACTACTAGTTTTAAAAATTGGATTTTTGATTCTGGTTGTGGTACTCATATATGTACTGATGTGCAGAATCTGTAGATTAGTAGGAGACTGGCCTCAGGAGAGATTGACCTCCGCGTTGGAAATGGGACACGAGTCGCTGTTTTGGCCGTTGGCACTTTGTTTGGAACTGCCATCGGGGCATGTACTTAAACTTACAGACTGTTATTATGTACCTAATTTGACTAGGAATATTATTTTTGTATCTATGTTAGCCCAATGTGGGTACACTTTTGTATTTAGAAATACTGGGTGTTTTATGTATAAAAATGATATGGAAATTTGCACTGCTGATGTACATAATGGTCTTTATATTTTGAATATGAATCAATCTCAAACATATAATGTAACAAACAAAAGGCTTAAAGTAAGTAACAAAGATGAAACTTATATGTGGCATTGTCGTCTGAGACATAAACAAGACACGTATATCCACACTTTCGAAGACTGGGTACTTGGACGGATTTGATCCAAATTCATATGACGTCTGCGAATCTTGTTTATTAGGCAAAATGCCTAAATCACCTTTTTAGCGGTAAAGGTGCACGTGCCACCGAACTGTTAGCCCTCGTTCATAGTGACGTATGTGGGCCCATGTCTAGCCAGGCTAGAGGTGGATATGAATACTTTGTAACCTTTACGGATGATGCATCGCGTTATGGTTATGTGTATATTATGAGACACAAGTCGGAAACCTTTGAGAAATTCAAAGAGTTTCGACACGAAGTAGAAAAACAGACCGGTAAAAGTATTAAGACATTACGGTCGGACCATGGTGGCGAATACTTAAGCAATGAGTTTTTTGATTACTTGAAGGAATATGGTATTATTTCACAGTAGACTCCTCCAGGAACACCGTAATTAAACGATGTGTCCGAACCGAGAAACCGAACTTTGTTAGACATGGTAAGGTCTATGATGAGTCGCACATAGCTACCTATTTCCTTCTAGAGATATGCATTGAACAGTGCAATACTTATTTTGAATAAGGTTCCGTCAAAATGTATGTTCAACAGACTCCGTACGAGATATGGACAGGAAAGAAATCAGGTTTCTCATTCTTGAAGATTTGGGGATGCTGGGCATACGTCAATCGTTTGGAAGGTACCAAACTAGAACCCAAATCGGATAAATGCCTATTTGTAGGATATCCTAGGGAAACCAAAGGATATTACTTCTATCACCCACAAGAGAACAAAGTATTTGTTGCTCTACATGCGGTTTTCCTTGAGAAAGAATTCCTAAATACAGTGGTAAGTGGGAGGAAAGTAGAACTCGATGAAAATCGGAGTGATATTGTTCCTGGCACAGAATCCTTAATGGAACATGAACAGTTCATCAGGGATGAAACTGTACCACAATCTTCGAATACACAAGAACCGCGTAGGTCGGAGAGAGTCAGAAAACAACTTGAGAGGTATGGGTTTCTGATCTCACCTCATGTGGATATTAATCTTATTGAGGAAGACGAACCGGCTACGTATGAGGAAGCGATAGAAGATATCGATTCCGCTTTATGGCAAGAAGCCATTAAGTCCGAAATGGATTCCATGTACACCAACCAAGTTTGGACACTGGTTGATGCACCAGAAGGCGTAAAGCCTATTGGTTGCAAATGGGTCTTCAAGAAGAAGACTGACATGGATGGCAATGTACAAACGTACAAAGCTAGGCTTGTAGCGAAAGGGTATCGTCAACGACATGGTGTCGATTACGATGAAACTTTTTCACCTGTTGCCATAATTAAATCCATTCGGATAATGCTTGTTATTGCTGCATATTTCGATTACGAGATATGGCAGATGGACTTCAAAACCGATTTCCTTAACGGAAACCTTTAAGAGGATGTTTATATGCAACAGCCTGAAGGTTTTATCGTACCAATACTTTCAAACAATGTTTGTAAGTTAAATCGATCCATTTATGGATTGAAGCAATCATCGCGTTCTTAGAACCAAGGTTTTGATGAGATCATAAAAGAATATGATTTCTTTCAAAACGAGGATGATCCTTGTGTATATAAGAAGGTTAGTGGGAGCGCATTGACATTCATTGTCCTTTACGTTGATGATGTATTGCTTATTGGCAATGACATTCCCATGTTAACGTCGGTGAAAGCTTGGATTTCATTAAAATTCTCCATGAATGATCTGGGAGAAGCAACCTTTATTCTGGGAAAAAAGATCTAATGGGATAGATCTAGAAAGCTGCTTGGACTCTCCCAGAGCACGTACATTGACAAAATATTGAAGAGATTCAACATGGATCAGTCCAAGAGGGGACTGTTGCCAGTGTCACATGGCGTCACTCTATCTAAGGACATGTGTCCTAAAACTCAAGATGAGAGAGACAACATGAGTCGGATACCATTCGCCTCGGCAGTCGGATCAATCATGTATGTCATGATATGTACGCGACCTGATGCCTCGTATGCTTTGAGCATGTGTAGTCGCTATCAGACCGATCCAGGTGATGGTCACTGGATGGCGGTTAAAAATATCCTTAAGTATCTTAGACGAACTAAGGATGCTTTCTTAATCTATGGAGATGGAGAACTTGAGGTAACTGGGTATACCGACGTAAGTTTCCAAAAAAATAAAGACGACTGTAAGTCGCAATCCGGGTACATATTTTGTTTGAACAACGGAGCAGTAAGTTGGAAATCTTCCAAGCAAGAGACTGTTGCCAATTCAACAACAGAAGCAGAGTATATTGTTGCAGCTGAAGCAGCAAAAGAGCCAGTTTGGATCCGTAAATTCCTAATTGGATTAGGAGTAGATCCGTTAGCAGCTGAGCCAGTTCCATTGTATTGTGACAATAACGGGGCTATAGCACAGGCTAAGGAACCGCGGTCTCAACAATGATCCAAGCATGTTCTTTGAAGTTTCCATCTGATTCGTGATATCATACATCGTGGCGGTGTGAAGATCAAGAAGGTCGCATCAGAGGACAACATTGCAGATCCGCTGACGAAAGCTATTCCTCAGCAAAAGTTTGAGCGACATATACATAGTTCAGGTGTTAGATACTTGAGTGACTGGCTATAGGCCAAGTGGGAGATTGTTGGACAATTATGACCCATAGCGTCACTATTTGTAAAAGACATTGTGGTTTTTGTACAAATTAACTATGTGACAATGAAATTGCATTTTATCATTTTGTAATTTGATTACTTAAATATATAAATGATAAAAGTCCTTATAATTAGTTCCGGATTATTAGATATGAGATAATATCAATCCATAAAGGTTTCACCATTAACAGAATAGACTAGTATTGCACTTGTGCGTGTTATGGAAGCGTAATGGCATAGTTCTCATATATTTAAGTATTGGATACTTATGCAAGTGTGATAGGAGGTTGTGTTTACCGATGGTACGGAAACAGCTTCGCTCTAGATAGACCCCGCGGAATCCCATTGGTAGTATGACTATGTGTCTATGGGAATCCGCATCAGGGTAGGTGTATTTGGTCTTAACCTGAGACTTGCATCGCTAGTACTTGCGACAAACAATACGCTTTGGTTTTGGTCGTCCAGGACTTTAACAGGTTCTGTGTACGCCTCTTCTGGGTTTATTGAGAATCGTAGTGTATTGGGTGTGATGTCAAGACGGAAGTATCACTTCAGTCATATGGAGATGATGATCACGAAAGGATACAGAACTGGTACTCTAATTGGTTGCAACCATCGGGATAATATGACAAGGTCATGATTATCCCATTAAAGAGACTAGTTACTTGTGATCTGATATATGCTTCGTACGGGGCAGACACTATTACAGCCTCAGGCCTTGCATGTGACATCAGATATTGGATCGAAATACGCAATACTACGTATACTACGCCTGACAAAGATTAAATATTCCTTTAAGAATATTTCTGGAGAATTGGATAGGCACGGTGCTTTGCTAGAAGCCAACCATGTCTCGTAAATCGGTAAGAATGTAGTACGAGTACTCAAGTGTTCGGATAGTCCGACGATCGGATTTACTGCCAATATATCCAGGGATCTCATGGGTCGCTTCCCGAAGATTCATCGATGACGTATGATTGGAACATAATTAATCTAGGATTAATTACGGAGAGATTTTATCTGGGATAAAATACTATTATAAGAGAGAGAACGATTAATTTGGAATTAATCGATAAAATAATATATTCGATATATTAAATGAAATTGGATTTCGACACGAAATTAAAATTGGATTTTAATTCGGCGAACGAATTAATTTAGAATTAATTCGCGAGCGACTTTAACGGTAATTTTGTAGGCATAATTATTTAATTAAATTTGATTTAATTAAGTTGCAACGGAAAATTCGTTAATTCAGAATTAACGAAACCCAGCCCGAGATGTGTTTGCGGGCCCACTCGGATTTTGAATTAAAGTATGGCCCATAAGTCGCATCGCAAGTTACATCACATGTCACTTCAGTGATGGAAGTCTTGTCTACTTTGAGTGATTGACATCTAGTAACTATTGATGATCTTGGGATGACCTTAGAAACCCAACATATCTACCTAAATTATCTATCATGACTTAGAAGCTAAGTCATTAACCATCTTGATTTTTCAAGAAAATCGGAACAACAGTTCCCGATGGTTTAGACCAATCTAATAATATCCTAGTCTAGTAGTATCTAGAACCTATTCTAGAATAAATGCAACCAAGAGTCAAGTCAGATAACATATCAAAATATGTGTGCAGTGAATAAAAGTTCAATTCTATATAAACATCAGAATAAGGAAACAAATAAGTGGCAATTTCCATAATAATACACACTGCCTACGTTATGAAATATTTTAAACTTAGCAGTGCCTCCCATTATTTGACGTAATACCATAATCCCCAACGGAAAAATGATCATTCAATAATTAAATCGAATTCCATAATGGGAAGAGGACCCCATGAATATATTTCAGCTCACAGCAGAGGCACGGTCTCGCCAACGTATATTCATCAGGTAGACAACTCATTTGTCAATCTCTCACTAGTGACTCCTGGGTTTCTGGTCCTGGTCGTTTCTCGTTGTGACTGCTAAGGCAGGTCCACAAGGAGACGTACCAAGGTTAAACTCGTCAATGATAAACTCAAGCTACTTGCGTAACCCTGACAGCTAGGGCACGTTCAGGATTCCGCTTTTGCTTGAATTTATCTAATATCTAATATACATCCGGCATAAATAAATCTCTATCGGCTACACCCTCACAGCAGAGGCACGGTCTCGAATGTAGTCACGGAAAAATATTCATAAATCGTATGGACAAGACGGACCAAGAAACAAGTATTCCAAATACCAGTTACTTTAAAACCTTATTGAGCGGGGATATTCCAAAAAGTGCCATACACTTTAAATTTAATCAAATTAAATGAAAGCATGCATGTATCAAGTAAAGATAAAAATAAACATTAGATTTTAAAGGGCTAATCATATCGAGGTGTCCAGAATCAGACTCGCTCTAATACCATTTTGATGGGGTTTTAAGGGGGAATATCGGTAACGCAGCGGAATAGTGGAAAATCAAAATTTTCCGATTTCAAAATTTTTTTCGGATCAATTAAATAAACTTATTTATTTAATTATCCAATTATCAAATTCTGAAAATTAAACGAGATCAAATTTCTTGGTAATTACCGAATTGCCCAAAACTTTGTAAATTGATTATTTTAGCCCAAAAATTATCAAATATAATTTTGGATGATTTTAAATCATTTCTAAAATGTTTTTCAACACATCTAATGCATCAATCAGATTTAACACAAATCCCCCAATTTTTGAGTGATTGCCGTGAGCACCCCAAATTTTCAAGTAATTGTATTTTGGTCCCTTTTGTTCAAAACATGCCAAGATCAATTCCAATCAACCCAAAAATTTACATGCATCATATGCATATCATAATACATCACATAATGAAAATCCCAAATTTGGAGTGGGTTAAGAACCCTAATTTTTCAATTTCATCAATTGTCCAATTTCACCAATTTTACAAAATCCAACACATTAATCCATTCAATAATTTACCAATCTAGACTCACCACTTTGAAACAACTCTAGAACAATTCTAGGTCACCAAGGAGTGGCTTACCAACTCTAGAATGGCAACTTGATTTTCCAAAAATCAAAAGTAAAGCTTTAAAACAAGTTTAAGCTCACTTACATGCATCAATCTTTCACACAAGTTCTCAACCAAATAAACACAAACTATAATAGAAGAAAGAACATAAAAGCAACACAAAATGATGCCAAGCATGTTAGAAATAATTTCCATGTTGAAAGCTTTAAAGAAAGACTTACAAAATCCAAGTTTTCAAGCCTTTTCTCCTTTGGCCTTCAAGCTTTTCTCTCAACTTTCTTTTATGTTTATTTTGTGTATTTGAACTTTTTAAACCCTAAAAGATGAAACAAAACAATATATACCATCCCTAATTGGCCTTGGCAGAAAATGGTAGTAAGAAAATATCAAGATATTTTCATTTGTTTCATTTAAGTTCAACTTGTAAACTTGCATTTTTAAATCATTAAACTTTAATGAATTATTCAACCAAGTCAACAATTGCAACTCAAAAATATAGACTTATATTTAATTTAGGGTGTTGGCCGAAAATTGACAAAAATAAAGGAAAAAGATATTTTCATTTTTCAAACAATTTAAACAAATATCTTAGGAAGTCAAAACCATTTTGACAACCTTTTTCCTTTACTTTAAAGTCAACAATATACACTTATAATCATTTCCTAACTTTATCATTTGGTAATATATTTTTATTTTAAATATATTAATTATTTAATTTAATTAATTAATTAAATATAAATATCTCAAATATATGTATTATATTTACTTTAAACATCTCAAATACATATATAAATGATATATGTCAAATACCTTTATTTGAAAATTTATTAATGTGTATTTAATAATATCATATATTAAATACAAATACACATTAATTAGGAAATGACGGTTCGGCCCGTTTGCATGTATTTTTCGTTTAACCTTTAAACGACTTATAAATAATCAGTATTATTTATAAATGTTGCCCTAGTGCTCTACGAGTATATTTCATTAGTGAGACTCTCTAGATTCAGGTATATCCGTCACAAAATCCAATTTCGTGTCCATAATTTACCCACCCGCAAATTATGACGACCACAGATAAACTAGCTGAATCATACAGGTCGAGGTCATTGCATACGTATAATCCCTCCGCACAGTATCCGGATAATACCAGAGATATAGATGTAAACGTCAAATCTCTATAGGTATTTCTCGTCGACGTATCTATTAGCAATCTCTAAATAACATTCGGAACTTACTTCTAAGTATAATGTGGCCACAGATTTAACAGATTACTAATCACATATGGACTACCTATACTCTGTACAGAAACTGGCGGATCATATCTTGATACACACGGGATATCCTGAGGATCGGTCCACACACAACGAACAGGCGGATGTCTGATCTAAATTAATCAGTGACGTGACTGCCATCTAAGTGTGGAGGATGTCTCATACATCCATAGTGGTATCTCAAATCGAAGGACCACTATGCTACTCAACCCGAGAAGATTCTTATTGATGTTGGTGTACCATCCATTAAGAATCTTCAGTGAGTCGTTCAGTGTTTATCCACTATAAACACCTACACGTCTATACGAGTCTCCCAAGACTCATGGTTCATTGGGATAAACCATCGGACCAAGTCTCGATATACGACATGTACTGGTCTCACCGGATTTGACTAACCGACCCGTGTTAGTAAATCTTGACCAGGAACTATGTTTGATAATATACATTTAGCAGTGACTTCCCAATGTCAATTACAAACTAACTTTGTAACTGTGTACTGCATTATATATTATTGGGCCTTTGTCTAATATATACATATCATTAAACCACATTAGTTTCAATCTAATAGTAATTAGATCGAATACGTATATAAAACAAGAGGTGTAACCACTAAGAGTAATATAATGGAAATGGGATTTTCGTATTCATGAATCAGACATAAATACTGTCCGGAATGGCGCTCTGAGCACCAACCCCAACATATAGGGTATCAAAATAACTCGTAACAATTACGATTAAATCGATATCTTTAATCGTACATAACAAAGTATTCATTATGTTATCATCACATGATACATAAGATTGATTAGAAATTCTAATCAATATCTCTTTTGAAAAGGAATCATCATTTACGAAAGATGAATACTATATATAAGACACACAATAACTGTCAAACAGTTATATTAGCTGTCATACAGATAGCCTTGTTGTGTCCTTTATTAGATCATATCTAATACTCGAATAATATGAGTATCTCACAAGTCTCTTAGTTTTATATCTTATATAAAACTTTATATCGAATGTAACAGAGACTACTCCCACTGCTATCACGGAGTAAAGAAGACTTAAGTAAACATTTTACCTCAAAAAATCTCATTATTACCTTAATAATGATAATTCCGTTAGGATATATAACACTAGAAAGAAATTTGACGCTCCCACTAACCCTTCTATCACATATGTATTCTCTACACTTTGATAAAATCAGACAATCTGGCTGATATCAAAATTAGAGAACATGGATTTGTGGAAGGCTCACCCGAGTCTACAATAGGCTCTATAAGCTAGTATACCAAACTGCAATCTCAGTAGAACACAAACTCTAGGGCCATTCCAGAATGTACTCTTCAAACAAAGAAATCACAATTGATCTCTTATCCGAAGAAGCCATTCAAAAAATGCCACTTTGTATTCTTTAGCTAAAATACACAATTTAATATTAACATTAACCAACAGATCTTAAATTGTTCAATCATTGCGACTAGAGACAAGTTTCCTCAGAATCTACAATAGATTGCTGAGTATAACATTTCTCACTGTCATACTGTAAATGTCAAACCTTTAATTAGCTCATATTACTTTTGCTGCGCAAACTATTAGCACATTTTATGAACTATTTATAAAGAAAGCTTAATCAAGTTCAAAACTTGATCGTAGTAAGCTATGAACAATCTTAGATCTATGGTTCAATGGTAATTTCCGAAATCGATATCAAATATCGCTCCCACTATAAGTTATAGGATAATTTTCTTCGATAAGAAAACAACAGAACCATTAAGAATCAAATACTCGTGAATGATTCTAACATCATATTGGACTTATAAGGAAGATGTCTAATGGTCGTTTCATTTTATTAATTACGTAGTTCCATTTGTAGTTTATCACTCTCACACTTGAGTTCAATAAGTCAAGTCTTTTCTACAATTGTCAACATCAAATGTTACATACCAAGTAATAAAATAATTTTTATTATTCGGGATCGTAGAAAATATATTCTATCAAATAGAATACAATATTCTATTAAATAGAATAAATGATAAACTTTTACTTGTACCTCCAAGGCGCAAGTACTTTCAATTATATTATCATTATACAAAAGAAAGACTCAAATCTCAAACTTTTAAAGATTCAAATTTTCTACCTATACATATCATATACGTAACTGTAGAAACTAATGAAACATTAATTAAAAAGATGAATTAGTGTTAGTGGAGCATATCCCCAAAAGTATTGAAACTGATTCGGTAACACTCAATATCAAACGAATCAAATCATATAAGATTCGATTACTCCCATGTCCAATTCCATCAAGATGGAACCGTGGAAGAATTATATTGAGTAAGAATCATATTCACGGAATAATCTTAGAATTAATTGCTATAAATTCATACATTTGATCATATCAAATATCTTTAAACAATTTAAAGTCTTGTTATTAATTTTAAGGATAAAGTTTTCAAAACTTCAGATCGAATATCTTTGAACAAGTCAAAGATGTTCTATCTGCGTTTCATCAGAACAGATTGAAAGTTCTTGAATCTTTCAAGACGTTCAATATGTGTTATTTCATAAACACGTAACTAAGTTATGACAATTCATCAACTAAGTTACGAAGTAAAGAAAACTACCTTAAGCAATTATACAATTCATTAAACTACATACATCTAATGTATCAGTTAAATAAATTTTATACTCCAATGACAATCATTGGTTAAATGAGATTTAATCACATTCCCGAATATAATATTCATTAAATGGATTAGGATATGTGGTGTGATCTCATACCAGACCATCATCTACCATAAGGAATAAGCATCTAATGTTTAAGTGATGAAATCTCATAAAGCACTATCTAAATTATTTACTTTACCGAATATTTTCTTAATGTTTATCTCTACGTCAATGAGACTACTAGTTGTATTAAAATATATATATAACTTATTTATAAAGAACAAGTAATTATCCAATAGTCGCAAGTTCTGATATCAAATATCAAAACAATCATTAAATAAATAATATTTTAATAACTAGATGAGAGATCTGGTATCCAATATATAGTTGTCGTATTGTGAGAATCGATATTTTATATACACAACTATACGCATCTCATTTCTTTTGCTTTATAATTTGCTTTCAATTATTCACAACAATTGCAAATAATTGATTAGCAAACTGTGTCAGACACATTACCTCAAAAGGTAACTAAAGCTAAGAAACGTCATTATCAGATAAGCAAATACCTAATGAGTTTTTCTTAATGACAGTCAAGAATCTCGAGACATGAACTGATTCGTGTCAATTCTAACTGCACAAGAAACTATTCTCTCTACAAAATAATATCCTAAAATGGATATCTATCTAGATTATCTATCATGACTTAGTAACTAAGTCACTAACCATTGTGGGAACACACAGCTACCTGGGCGACGCCGTTCCTAGGCTCGCGGCACTAGTTGGGAAAGACTAAATAATATGGAGTCGCCACCCGGTGTGAACCGGGACAAAGATTTAAGGCCGCACTCACCCCTCGCAAGGGAAGACCTCAAACCGTTGGGTTCGGAATGGTCCCTTACTTTTGCCACTTGTAATGAAAGGATTTATGTAATAATTTAATCAAAGCTTAAGTAACACTTATTTCCAAGAGTATCATGCTTCTAAATTCTCATATGCAAAATAAAACTTATGCACACATTTCACATATATCTCATATCTAAAATCGCATGCTTAACATATATCAAAATAGCAACGGACATACAACTTTATTTGCATATCACATTCAAGAAAACACAAGCATACATACTAACCACACAAGCACACATGTGAGCACCTTCTCAAGTGGTACGTGGAATTGTATCCCAAGTACAGACCACACTACCGTCCATTCGGAATCGGCTACGGAATTTACGTCTGGGTTTCCATCCGATATACCACAAGAAATAATACTCGAATGTTATCATGGCATAAGTACATGAATTATAACGCATTAAGTCAATACGAAAGTGAATGATACAACCTATGGGATAAACATGTTGTGACGGGGTGCGAAGGAGGACAACCAATATGGATACAAACACACATGTGATGACTCAATACAGTGCACTCGCGTTCGTGTAGCGTTCGTAAACGCGTTCGAACGGAACCAGATCTGATGCATAATAAGACTAAGAAAGTGCGTGTGCGTTCGCGTAGCGTTTGATAACGCGTTCGAACGGTAAACAGAAGGTTCGCGTTCGTATGGCGTTTGATAACGCGTTCGAACGGAAGTGAAACAGAATGCTCTCGTTCATATGGCGTTTGTTAACGCGTTCGAACGGAAGTGAAACAGAATGCTCTCGTTCGTATGGCGTTTGTTAACGCGTTCGAACGGAAGTGAAACAGAATGCTCACGTTCGTATGGCGTTTGTTAACGCGTTCGAACGGAAGTGAAACAGAATGCTCACGTTCGTATGGCGTTCGTGAACGCGTTCGAACATAAGCAAGACCTGATGCATGACAAGGCAAAATACATGCGTGTTCGAGTTGCGTTCGTAAACGCGTTCGAACGGGAACATACCTGATGCATGAAATGGGACGCAATACACAAACGACAAACTAAATGGGGCGCGGCGAAGTACTGCCGTAAAGGTGGCCTTTTGGGGCTCTTGATCTCTCAAAGAGATGACCTTTAGACCAACATACTAAGCCCATGCGCTCGACTGAATCATACATACATAGAATGAAAAGCAATAATATTAAACATAGTGTGCCCGATTGAACGTATCTTGTATCCAACCGAACACACATCAACCGGCGCGGCAAAGCCTCGTGGTAAAGGGCTTTAGCCCCTCCCCATAGGGGATCTCACATCGTACTTACTAAGCCCATGCGCTCGGTTGAATCATGCATACGAAAATAAAGACAATCATACCAAACTAAGTATGTCCGATTGAACGTATTTCGCATTCAACCGAACACACATCAATCGGTGCGGCAGAGCATCGTGGTGAAGGATTTTAACCCTCCAATTAGGGAACCTTTCATCGCACTTACTAAGCCCATGCACTCGATCGTATCATACGGGAATGAACAACATGCAGAATTTAAATGACGGGAATTAAATAAACCAAAGCAACACAAAACAAGAGAAGGTGCCGTTTACTCAAGTGGTACGTGGAGTTGTGTCCCAAGTACAGACCGCACTACCGTCCATTCGGATTCGGCTACGGAATTTACGTCTGGGTTTCCATCCTATATACCACAAGAGACGACACTCTTCCATTCATCCAACACCCACAACACACATCGTACACACAACAAATGCCGCAAATACAGAAAATGTAATCGAAATAAATAACCAGAAATTAAATAAGAATAAGTGTGAAAGATACCCTCAGGTCTAACCTTTTAAGCTGTCTCTCGGACTCGCGTTCCACGAAGATCGAAAGGGGGGGAAAGCTCCGCAACTTTTCTGGTTCACTGGTTTGCCTCTTCCTTCGCTGTTCGGCCACTCAAGCTACTGTTCCGACTCCGTTTTGCTGCTGTTTCCTTGTGGTTTTGCTGCCGTTCCCTCTGTGTTTTCTGCTTACTGTTGGTGGACTGTTTTGATGTTCTTTTTGGTGTGGTTTTGTATGGTTATTTCAAGGATGGTAAGTGTCTTTTATGTTACTGTTTTGAGGGATTTTAAGGACTGTTTTGGTGTGGTTTAGGCTGCTGTGTTTTGTGTGTATAAGCTAGAGAGATTGGAGAGAAATTCTTGTTGTTTCTTGCTTACAATGGGCGTCAATGGGAAGGCTTCTTTTTCTTGTGTATCTGCGTGAACTAGAGGAGAGGAAGAGGCTTGGTGAATGGTGGTTTATATAGAGAAGGGTTAGGGTTGACAAGGGAAGGGATTTTGTGCATTTAATTAGGATATGATTTAGTTTTAAACAAGGAAATCAAAGGATTGAGGGGGGACAAAATTGGTTTAGATTAGGAAGTCAATACCTTTAAATTGGTGGGTATCTTATTGAATTAGGAAGTCAAATATGTGATTGGCTTTAATTGATTAAGATTGATTTTAATTAGGCAAATCTTATTTTTAGTTTTAGTATATAATATATTTGATTTATTTATATTAGGCATGATTTTATTTCATGTTTTATTAATTGGTAAATGATTTAAATATTTTATTTAATGTTTAATATTTATTTATTTAATTTGGGATGTGTTTTATGGGCTTTGGGGGGGCTAAATGGGCTGAGGTGTGAGGCTAGCAGCAAAACCAGAATTACCGGCTCCATTCGAACGCCTCCTCGCACGCGGCACGAACGTCCGCAATCTGCACGAGGTTCGAACGAAGTAACGAACGCAGCACCAACGAAGACAGTGAACTCGTGGAATGAACTTGATGACATACTTTTCCGAATTTCCCCTTCCGACCTCCGTTTCCCGCAATATCCTTAGCTAAAAAGGTAGTGCCTCCAATTGAGACTCATCATCGGGTTTCACATGCGAAAATGCAATGCCTACAACCATCTTGATTTTTCAAGAAAATTGGAACAACGGTTCCCGATGATTTAGACTAATCTATCAATATCCTAGTCTAATAGTATCTAGAACTTATTCCAGAAAATGCAACAATAAGTCAAGTCAGAAACAACGTATTAAAATATGTAAGCAATGGATTAAAAGTTTAATTATATCTACTATAGAATAAGGAAAACAAACATGCGGTAATTTTCATAATATTACATACTGCTTAAGTTATGGAATATTTTAAACTTAGCAGTGACTCCCACTATTTTACGTAATATCGTAATCCCCAACGAAAAATGAGAATTCAATATTTAAATCAAATTCCATAAAGGGAAGTGGACCTATGAATATATTTCGACTCACAGCTTTGGCACGTTCTCGCCTACGTATATTCACAGGTAGACAACTCATTGTCAATCACACTCACTGTGATTCCGATTTTGGTTTTGACCGTTTCTCATTGTGACAGCTTTGGCACGTTCACAAGGAGGCGTACCAAGGTTAAACCTGTCAATGATAAACTCAAGTTACTTGCGTAACCCTGACAGCTTTGGCACGTTCAGGATTCTGCTTTCGCTTGAATTTATTTAGTATCAAGTATACATCCAGAATAAATAAATTTCTATCTGTTACACCCTCACTCCTTTGGCACGTTCTCGGATGTAGTCGTAGAACAAATATCCATAAATTGTATTGACAAGGCGAACCAAAAAATAAGTATCTCTATACTAGTTATTTTAAAACCTTATTAATAAGGGATTTTCCGCAAAGTGTCATACACCCTAAATTTAATCAAATTAAATTAAAACATGCATGTATCAAGCAAAGACAATATCAAACAATAGATTTAAAGGGCTAATCATATCAAGGGCCTAGAATCAGACTCGCTCTGATACCATTTTTGTATGGGTTTTCTAGGGTAGTACGGGTAACGCAGCGGAACGCGGAAAATCAAAATTTTCCGATTTCAAAATTTTTCTTGAACAATTAAAATAAACTTATTTATTTTAATTACTCAATACTTAAAATCTGAAATTTTTACCCAAGAAATCATATTTCTTCTTAATTGTCGTAAATGTCAAAAACTTTACATTTTAATCATTTTAGTCCAAAGTTGTTCAAAACAAACTTAGGTGATTTCCAATCACAACCAAAATGATTTGTACATCAAATATACATGAAAAAACAGATTCTGAAAACTTTTTCCATATTTTTCATTAATTATAGAATTGTCCCCAAACTTTACATTTTGATCATTTTAGTTCTTAAATTGTCAAATATAATTTTGAATGATTCCAAATCAGTACCAAAGTGATTTTAACATTTCATACACATCAAATTACAAATTACAACTCAAACCCACAATTTCTTACAAATTGCCGTTAGCCCCTCCAAGTTTCCAACTTGTGCATTTTAGTCCAATCTTGTTCAAAACAAGTCAAGATGAAATCCAATCATCACCAAACTTCATATGCATCATATATACATCATTACAAAACATATATATGAAAAGCCCCAAATTTAGAAAGGGTATAAACCCTAATTTTGCAAAAATATCAATATGATCATATTATACCAAATTAAACAAATCCAATGTTTCAATCAAGTCTCTACCACACCAAACAAGTCTCACCACTTTGAAATAACTCTAGAACAATTCTAGGTCATCAATGAGTGGCCCAACAACTCTAGAATGACAACTAGATCATCAAATGATCAAAAGAATGCTTAATAACAACTTATAAGCTTTTTTTAAGTATCATACATGCAAACACCCATGATCAAAACTTCCAACCACCAAAAACATAAACAAAAATAAGTAGAAAAATCTAAGAACTACACATGTTGTAGCCATGGATGAAAGGAACAAATTACACTCTAATGAAATGTTGGAAATACTTACTAAATCCATGCCTTTTTCTTGATTTGAATCTTGTTCCTTCAATTTTTCTTCTCAAAGTGTTTTGTTTTTCTTTTGAAAGCTTAGACAAGAGTTAGCAAATGAAAAAATTTAACACCTTAAATACTTCTAGGGGGTGGCCGAAATTCATAAGCATTAAAGGAAAAAGATATTTTCAATTTTAACTTTATTAAAACAAATATCTAAGTTATCAAAACCATTTTGATAACCATTCCCTTTAATGCAAAATCAACAATATACACTTGTTAATCATTTCCCATCATTATCATTTGGTAAGATATTTATATTTTAATTACTTTAATTATTTAATAATTAATTAATTAAAAATATCTCAAATATATGTATTATATTTACTTTAATATCGCAAATACATATATTAATGATATATATGTCAAATATCATAATTTGACAATTAATTAATGTGTATTTAATAATATCAAATATTAAACACAAATATACACTAATTAGGAAATGACGGTTCGGCTCCTAATGCATGTATCTTTCGTTTAACAGTTAAAAGATTTATGAATAATCACCATTATTTATAATAGTCCCCTTAGTGCTCTACGGGTATATTTCATTAGTGAGACTCTCCAGACTCATGCATATCTATCACGAAATCCAATCTCGTGTCCATAATCTACCCACCCGTAAATTATGACGACCACAGATAAACTAGCTGAATCATACAGGTCGAGGTCATTGCATACGTATAATCCATATGTCACAGGTATCCGGATTATCCCAGAGATATAGATCTAAACGTCAAATATCTATAGGTATAATCTCGTCGATGTATCCATTAACATTCTCTAAATAACACTCGGAACTTACTTCCGAAGTATACCACGACCATGGATTTAACAGATTGCTAATCACATATGGACTACTTATGCTCTGTAAACAGAAATGACGGATCTTATCTTGACACACACAGTATATCCTGAGGATCGATCCACACCCAATAAACAGGCGGAGGTCTTATATAAATAGATCGCTGACGTGACTGTCATTGAAGTATGAATGATGTCTCATACATCCACAATGGTATCTCAAGTCGAAGGACCACTATGCTACTCAACCCGAGAAGATTCTTATTGACGTTGGTGTACCATCCATTAATAATCTTCAATGAGTCGTTCAGTGTTTATCCACTATAAACACCTACACGTCTATACGAGTCTCCCAAGACTCATGGTTCATTGGGATAAACCATCGGATCAAGTCTTGATATACGACATGTACTGGTCTCAACGGATTTTAACTAACCGACTTGTGTTAGTAAATCTTGACCATGAACTTTATTTAATAATATATTTCTAGTAGTGACGCTTCCCAATGTCAATTACAAACTAGTTTGTAACTGTACACTATATTATATATTATCGAGTCTTTATCTAGTATATACATATCACTAAATCAGATTTAGTTTCAATCTAATCGTAATTATATCAAATACATATATAAAAATAAGAGGTGCAACTACTAAGTAAGTAATATTATGGAAACAGATGATGTTCTTATTCATGAATCGGACATAAATACGGTCCGGATTGACGCTCTGAGCACCAATCCCAACAAAAAATAGCAAACACATTAAGACGATGGCAGGAGATGGAAACCACAGAACTTCAGAGGCTTCGACAACGAAGTGGATGGAGAAGATGGAAGAAATCCTACAAAATGAAATGGAAGATGCTCGAAAAGATAGGGAAATGACGCAAGCCTTTGTGAAGGTTATGATGGAAAAGATTGAGAAGTTATAGAAGAAGGCTGGAGAACGAGGGGGAGTAGGTCCTAGCAGAATGAGAGGAAATAGCGAAAGGAAAAAGGATCGCCAGTGCATATGGAGATCGTTGAAATGGGAAAAAGAATGCCTAGATGGTGAGATCTGTAGTTGTTGCCAGCGCCATGCAAATAAGGAAGCCGTGGGAAGAAGAATAAGGCAGACAAACCCTAGAATCATCCAGCAACAGCTCGTGTTTTGGAAAAATGACCTGGAACGGTATCCGGAGAGGGGACATGAGGTTCCCATTTATGGAAGATATCACGCTCGAAATGGAAGGTGTGAAGAGGTCGTTGGGCGAGAGCACGACAACTCCGAAAGTCAAATGAGAGATTAGTTTCGGAGGGAGTCGGGGGGAGTAAGGGAGGTAGTCTCAGAGTCTGACATCCCTATCAAGGCAGGACTTGAGGTGGAAGGTTAGTTCACAATCTCACGGTTAGTAAGACATGCTAAAATTAGGGTTACCATCATCATCCTTACCATAATTATGGTGACCAACTATCTGATCAGACAGGTATTGTGGAAGCCAGATTTTTCAAGGAGGCTCACCAAATGGGCAATTGAGTTAGGGATATATGACATCCGATATGCGCCAAAGACATCAAGGAATGGACATGCAGTAGCAGATTTCCTAGTCGAAATTCAGAGTTTCGAGCCCATTGAGAAAGACTAGTTGACTCTACCCAAAGATTTTGTTCAATGGACTCTGCACACCGACGGAACAACAAATAGAATAGGGGCTGGGTTAGAAGTTGTGCTCGAGTCAGACTTGAGAGTGCCCATAGAAAAAGCTCTCAAGCTCTCAGATGCATCCACCAACAACGAAGCGGAGTACGAGGCTTTGATTCATGGGTTGGACTTATTTGCCATGATAGGGATAAAGATATTAAAGGTGAACTTCAACTCTGAATTAGTATCAAGACATTTGGATAGGAGATTCGAGGCCATCCTATTTATTATTAAATTTTATAATATAATAATAAATATGAGATTCAGTTTTATATTGTAATAGGCTTCTTATTTTAATTTATAATTTAAAAATAAAAAATAATATTAGAAATATTTTAATTTATAATTTAATAATAAAACAAATAATTGTAGATATTAGGTACCACATATTAAATTAAAAAGAAATATCAATTAATAAGTTTCTTACTTTTATTAGGGGACTTGTTTTTAAATTGTAATAGGTTTCTTATTTTAATTTATAATTTAATAATAAAAATTAATTATAGAGATAATTTAATTTTTTAATTTAATAATAAAAAAATTATTGAGATATTTTAATTTTACAATTTATAAAAATAAAAATAAAAATTAATTTTAGAGATATTTTTATTTTTTGTTTTAATAATAAAAATTAATTGTAGAGATTATGCGTTACATATTAAATTAACATATTTTTTTTATTTTAATAAGGGATTGTATTTTTATATTATAATAAATTTATTAATTTGATTTTTAATAATAAAAATTAATTTTAGATTATGCTAATAGATTTCTTAAATAATAAATTTAATAATTTTTTCTTATAATTTAATACTGAGCTGCCACATGATGCGATGAGAAAGGTTAAAAATATTATATATATATATATAATTAAAATATTCCATATTAAAAAATAAAAGAAGAAAAAGAAGTAACACAAACATAACTAGGAAAGCCATTAATATCATTATAAAGAAAAAGAACAGCATCTATCAAAGCCATGTCAAATGAAAGCTAATATTATTTGAAATATCTTAATAATATATTTAAAAACGTTAACTAAGTATCACTTTTAAATCAACCTTAAATAATAATACTTTGATTTATTAAACAATCACTAACATAATTATTCGATATAAAGATGAGCCCATCTTAAAATTCATCTAACAAAGAGTTTAAGCAAAAGATAGATCGCAAAAGCAGAATCTGATCCAAGCCCAAGATTTTTCCAGCCCGTTACCCAAAGTATTTATAATAACCAAAATAATAGTCATAACCTCTTAACAAGCCAAATCATATTAATATCAAAAGAAACACCAAAAGCACAACAGCTGGTGATTCCTAAAAACACCACCACAAACAGTTAAATTTGGATTATCCTTGAAATAAATGTTCATGAATTTGCTTTCACATGTCGTCGTAATAGAATAAAATCGAAGATTAGCTTCACAATACCGCTTAATTAACCTTATAAATAAGGGCTTTAAAACTTGGAAACAAAATAAACAAGTTTCCATTTTCTCAATAGATCTTATATTGTTAACAAATTTTAGTACCTCGATCAGTACTACACATAACATTTATTTAGTATTGAATTTGATACCATCTAATTAAATAATTTTGAGAATGCATATTTTTAGACTCATCTTTTTGATAAATAATATATCTTGACTTCTTTTTTTTTCTTGTACACATATCTCTCGACTTTTTAAAAAAAAAAAAAAAAAAAAATCGTCGGAAACTCCACCGCCAAACTATCACTTTCGGGCTTAAGCGAAATAAGTAAAATCTCGGGCTGTTCAAGACTCTTACAAGAAACGCACTCCCTAAATTCGAATACAGAACCTCAATGTGAAATGCTGAGCCCTACAACACCAAATCACGCTCCTTTAAGACCATATTAAAAATTCATTTCAAAAAAATTAAAAATCGTGAATGTACTATAAATATATTCCTATCACAATCATTTGAAGAAATATGAGACCATATTATTTGAAACGACACTGTTACCAATTTACAAGATGATTATTGGTTTCTTACTGATTAATCAACAACAAGTTAATTAATGAAATACGAATCATATAATCTTTGCTAAATTTGTTATTCAGAAAAATGATATTAGATAGCTAAATTTGTTATATTATATTGCATCTACAACTCGTTTATTAATGATTTTAAAGATGAAAATCCAAAAATACGACTTGATTATTAAACACATCTAAATAGATGACTCGTTTATTAAATATAAATATTGGACATGACAATTACTAAATGTTTAGACTATATATAGTGAAGTATATGATTATCGGTGTAGGTGAAAGTGGCACCATATTTCTTTACACAATTTTTAAACCATGTACTACTAAATGACAATGAGGATTAAATTTAGAGGCTTTTATTTAAAAAAACAAAACAAAAAAAAAAACAAATCTAATTAAGATAGAAGTTTTTATATTTAGTTCAAATCAAACTTAAAAATTTACGATTAATCCTATTATAGTAAAATTATTAGAAGAGACAAGAATTTAACTAAAAAACAAAAAATAAATAAAAAATAAAAAGCACAAACACCATGTAAGCTCATGGGCTATGTGTTTAAAAAAATTCTTTTTTTTTTTCACTTTTTATTTTAAATGTAAATATCTCCCAAAATATAAAGTGTGTTATGAAAAACTTTATATTTGTGATCTCAATCACATTAGTTATCTCGGTCATATTACTAACTCTAAGTCATATTGAACACAATCACAATTATGACTTACGACACATTGACGACCTTCATGTTGTGAATCATCAATCACTCTTGGAGTGTTTGAGGAAAAACCAAATTGTATTTATTACTCTCAAGAATAAATACTACAAGTTTACAACAAGAAACTCAAAGAAAACCTCACACTCTCTCTATACAATTATACACTCATTTGGGATACCCTGAGCTTGCAATTGAGCTCAGAATTTATAGCAAAAAATTAGTACTGAATTACTCCTTTATTCATGGCAAGTTCACCATTTTTCTTCGATCACCACCTAAAGTGGTTTGGCTTCATTCTTCATGTCAAAGATGTTGGCCACCTTCACTTGCATGGCAGTTGGCTGAAACAAGATGGGAAGCTTCAAGGAAGCTTCATGCATACAACTGAACTCTACAATTCTCCCCCTCCAGTTGCATCCAAGACAATCGTCATCTGACAGCTATCCTGACTATGTCTCTGCACAGCTCTAGCTTGTCTCGATCACCGTTCCTTTGTTGACATGTCGGTTGTGTCTCTGCACAGCACACTTCACTGCATCTCTGTACAGTATTCTCCTGCTATGTCTCTGCATAGTATAATCCACCGTGTCTATGCACAGTAATCTTCTGTGTGTCTCTGCACAGTTTTGCTGCCATGTTTCTTCATCCATTTGTTCTTCAGTGCCTTTTTACCTTGTGAGAAACTCTCTGGCTCCCCCTCATCAGTAAGCAGAATATATTCGGATCCCGTATATCTGGTTGATGGAATCCTGCTTCGCTCAGATCTTCTTGTCTGAGGTCCACTGGTTTCAGGAGGTCTGTCATCATCCATCTCTGTGAATGATCTTGTAGCTTCTAGTGGAGTGGGTTGCAGCTCCCCCTGCTCAACACTTTTTTCTGTAATCTCCGATGGAACAGGCTGTGTCTCCCTCTGCTCAACATCTTATCTGCCTCCTCTGGTTTTGCTTCTGGAATTTTCTCGTGCACCATATCTGTGGCCAATTGTGCTGGTGCTGGGTCTTTATTTCTATTGGCACTGGTATTGGAAGACATTCTGGGCATTTCAATGTCTTTAATTGTTCGGTCTTCAAGAAACTCTACTTCCCGGTTTCTGATGACCATCTTTTCCTTCGAATCCCATAGTCTGTATCCAAATTCTTCATCTTCATGACCTAGGAATATACATGGAGGCTAAACAACCGAATACTCTACGGTGAGTGTAGGAGGGATTCTTACCAGACCACACTTTTTTCCAGAATCTCCAAGTTCAACGGTTCAGTTGGTGATCTGTTGATCAGGTAACAGGCAGCACGAACAGCTTCTCCCCAGAATGGCTTTGGCAGCTTAGCCATACTGATCATTCCTCTGACTTTCCCCATAATGGTGCGGTTCATTCTCGCCGCGACACCATTATGTTGTGGTGTGTATGGAACAGTTCTCTCATGTCGAATCTCGTGTCTCATGCAGTAGGCTTCGAACCCTCTGGAACTGTACTCGCCTCCATCATCTGTGTGAATGCACTTCAGCTTCCTCCTTGTTTCATGCTCTACCATGGCGTGGAACAACTTGAACTGATCTAGGACCTGATCCTTCGTCTTGAGGAAATACACCCAGATTTTCCGGGAAGCATAATCAATGAAAGTCAGAAAAAACTTGTTACCGCCCAATGAATCAACCTCCAAGGGACCACAAACATCAGAGTGCACGAGACTAAGCAACTCTGATCTTTTCTCTGAAGAGAAATCAAATGAGACTCTGTGTTGCTTACCAATTGAGTAGTGGTTGCAAGGACCTCGTGCAACATCCTTAGTAAGCTCCTTCTTGTTCAGGGTAGACAACCATTTCCCACTCATGTGTCCGAGTCTCCGGTTCCACAGATTTTGAGAAGCCTCTTTTTCAGCTACCTTGAGGCTGTCTGCACAAATCTTCACATGAGTCTTGTATAGTGCACCGCAAGCATGTCCTCGGGCGACAACCATGACATCTTTTGTCATTCTCCATGTGTCATTTCTGAAGTGATTGTCATAGCCCTGTTTGTCAAGAGCTATCCCCGAGAGTACATTCAGCCAAAGTTCTGGAACATGCAGGACATCCTTCAAGGTCAATGTACACCCGACATTTGTCCGCAACTGAATATCACTCATTCCTACTATCCCAGAGGAACTGATATTTCCCATATTCACTGCTCCAAAGTCTCATGCTTTGTATGTTGTGAAGAAATCCATGTGAGGAGTGACGTGGTAGGATGCTGCAGTATCTATCACCCACTCAACATCTTAGGTTGCATTGTGAAGACATGTATCTTCCTGCATGGAACATATTGCTACATCTGCTTGGACAACGACCAGTGTCTCTCCTTCGTCATTCTTCGGCTTGTGATTGCATTGTCCCTGCTCTCGTTGCAGTTTTCGGCAATTCTTCTTTAGATGGCCTACAATGCCACAATGGTAGCACTTATAGGTAGATTTCCTTCCATCTGAGGATCTACCTCTGGTTGTGCTTTTGCCTCTCTCTCTGTCTCTTCCTTGATGTCTTCCTCGAGTCTCTGTGACGAAGGCTTCTGTCTGTTCTGAGCCAACATCTTTTCTCCTGGACTCCTCATTCGACAGGGCATCTTTTACCATAGGCATGGTAACTTTACCTCCTGGAGCGGAATTGCTGAGAGTAACCATCAATGTTTCCCAGCTATCAGTAAGGGAACTGAGTAGTAAGAGGGCTTGTACTTCATCTCCCAGCTGTATGTCTACTGCAGACAGCTGATTCACCAGGCTCTGGAACTCGTTGGTATGTTCTGAAACGGAAGTTCCACTCTGTAGCTTCAGGTTCACTAAACACCTCATTAACAGGGCTTTATTCCGAGCTATCTTGGCCTGGAACATGTCTTCCAGCTTTATCCACATCCCGTAAGCATCTGAATCATGTGCTACGTGGTGGAAGACACTGTGACCGATCCACTGCCTAATCTGACCCAAAGTTTTGTTGTTGAGTTTATTCCAGTCATACTCTTTAACAGACTCTGGTTTCACTCCCTTCAACTCGATGACATCAAACAAATCTTAATTAGTTGCAGCCAGTTTAATCATTCCACCAGAAGACGAATCTCCAATTTCCATTTTAAGTTTTAAAGTTTAAAATGTAAAAACAACAAATTGGGGCTGAATTTCACAAATCCAAGGTTACTGTTGCGTCCGGAACGATCGAAAATGGTGGAATAGACACTTCGTTGGTCTAAATCCGACACAGGGGCTGATTTGTAAATTCCTAAAAGTTATGGGGCAAAACTGTAAATTTCAAAACTTCAGGGGGCTAAATGAAATTTACCAGGCTGCTAACGTGGTGCTGACGTGGCACTGCTGACGTGGCAAGTGGGACCATTTTGCTGATGTGGCGGCTGACGTGGCGCTGACTGGGCACTGACGTGGCGAATGACTCAGCGCTGACTGTGCGCTGACTGGTGCTGACGTGGTGCTGATGTGGCGGCCACGTGTATCGTCTTCAACCTTCCTCTAGCGCGTGAAGCGCGTGGTGGCGCGTGGGTGGCTCACTGGAAGGCGCGTGCGGCGCGTGCGGAGTCTGTGGACGTCGGTTCGGTCGCCGAAAAATACCACCGTGCTCGTCTCGACGTGAACTAGCTGATGGTACCCTCAAAATGAATTTTTGAAAACTTTTCCGGAACTCGAATTTTCCGAACCAAACTCCGTTCTTCGGTTTTTAGATCCCAATGAAGAACCAAAGCTCCTGATACCACTTGTTGTGATTCACCGATCACTTTAGAGTGTATTTGAGGAAAAACCGAATTGTAATTTTATTACTACAAGAATAAATACTACAAGTTTACAACAAGAAACTCAAAGAAAACCCCACACTCTCTCTATACAATTATACACTCATTTGGGATACCTTGAGCTTGCAATTGAGCTCAGAATTTATAGCAAAAAATCAGTACTGTTCATGCCATGAATTACTCCTTGATTCATGGCAAGTTCACCATTTTTCTTCAATCACCACCTAAAGTGGTTTGGCTTCATTCTTCATGTCAAAGATGTTGGCCACCTTCACATGCATGGCAGTTGGCTGGAACAAGATGGGAAGCTTCAAGGAAGCTTCATGCATACAACTGGACTCTACACTTCAGTCGCATTAGTTATCTCAGACACATTGCCAACCCTAAATCATATTATTGAATCTCAGTCACATTGAGTACAATCACATTTGTGGCAACAGTCACATTGTGATTGTATATTTTATCTACTAGATAAAATAATTATTAATTAAGTATGTGACTGAATGTGAATTTTTTAGACACAGTCACAATGTAACTATAAGTGGTTTCATCCGCACGCCAAAAAATCAAAGAGGAATTAAGATTTAATGTATATTTAAAAGAAAAATAAGTGCTTTCAAAACGTAGTACTGAAAAGGAAGATAAAGGGTTAAAAAAATTAGCAAATTATTAATTTATTTATTTTTGCTTTATAAGAGTAAAAGGGGGAAAATTTGGTCAAACCTTTTATTAGGCAAAAAAATTACTAAAGATGAATAAAAATTGATTAAAGAAGAATAAAATATAAAACCTTAGGATTAAAGAGAAAAGAATTAAGAGACAGGATTTTTGTATAATAAATGATGATAAATATGTTTTTTAAATAAATTTTTGTTAAATATAACATGTGTAATACTTATTTCATAATAATTATTGCACACTTGAAATTTAATGCCAAACGTTTAAAATACATTATTTTCAACTTTCCAAATAAAAATTTGTGCAAAAATAATAATAAGAAGAAGAATTGGTGTTATGAGACCTGATGAATGTATTACAAGAATGCTTTAGAGGCTTTTGAAGATGGAAGTATAATTAATTTCCAAATTGGGCCAATTTTAGGCTAACGAAACCTTTGAGAGTAATCAAAGTGTGGTCCAACAAAAAGATTCGAGCTTTTGGCACTCCGGTGTTTTTAAAATCGGATTGGATCGATCTGTCATAAAAAATTGATCTATATAAAATCAGTCAAAATCAGTGAACCAAGTCTAAACAGTTCAATTTTGTTAATTTTTAAAATCAAAGTTAAATTTAATATTTTATAATTTTTATTAAATAAAACTATTTATGACATCAGCTGGTTCTGTATGTTTTTCGGACCAATTCTATCACTGGTCCGGTTCTAAAAACAATGCTAAAATGCTAATTACATTCCATTTTAATTTAATTTCCTAAAACACACTCGTGTTAATTTACGTATCCTTTCTTTTCTTATGAGTAAGAGTATCATCTATAAGATTTTATAACCCTAATAAAACAATTAGAATATTGGTAGTAAATTATGAAATAGACTATATATCATGCAATAACTGTAGTTTATAATCTACAATACATTGTTGAAACTTGAAATAAACTACAAACTGAAACAAAATGCCGTCAAAAGTTTTGTCCTTCAAAAGTATTTCATTGTCTTTTAATTTTCTTTTATCTTTTTTTTTTTTTTTATTTCCACAAGAAAATGTTATTTCATAGCTTTCTTTTTTTCATTGTTTGGTGGGACAATAAATTAATTTATTAAATTTAGTGTCGCCACAAGAGAATCAAAGTCATAAAGATTGGCAGCTTCTTTTGAGGATTTATCCACAATTTTCCAAATGGTTTGCATTCTTGTTCATAAAGCTGTTACTATTTATTATTGTAATGAAAAAGAAGGGAAAATAAATTAAAATATGAGGATTTTAGGAAATAAGATTAAAATGGAGTGTAATTAAGATTTTAGAGGAGTGTTAAAAGCTTCGCTCCAACAAAAATTGTCTTGAAATAATGAAGTTTATGTGAAATCGAGTCAAAATTGTGGGAACTTATTACATTTGTAAAGTAATTAAAGACAGAATCAAGAGTTTTCTACTGAAAAACTCCTTATATAATCCTTTATATTAATCTCAACAAAGATACATGTACTCTCTCGATATTCTTTGAACACATTGAAATTTTATCATTTAGTTAGTTCATTGAATTAAATGAATTTTTTAATAAATTAGATAATTAATTAAATATTAAATATATTTGTTAAAAAATTTAAAGCTACATTTGTGGGTGTGCATATAGAAAAGTTAAACCTAGCTAGTTTGATAAGGAAATCAAAATTTGCTTATGTCCAATTACTTTACATTTCTAGGCACTAATAAAGTTATGAACTAGCTAATTTAAAAAAGGTTTAAAATGTTGATTGACCAAAAATCAACAAGACCCAATAATTCAAGGCATAAAAGTTTTTAATACCTTAATTTTAATATAATTTTAACCAATCTCAAATCTCTCTAGGATTTGGATTATAAAGGTGGATAATTACCTATTTTATAGGTCTATAATAATAATTTCACTATATCAAAAAGGAATTATTTATAGGTCTATGGGGGCAATGATGTTGAGATTTTTCTTCTTCCAAATAATAGTTTGGTCACAAAGTCATGTATATTAATTAATTAATTAATTAAAAGGTGGCCAATAAGGATTAGCTATCATAATTCATTTCTCAATTATTGTCATAGGTAATCTCCCTACAAAGGACTAAGATAGCAACCCTTCAATTTCAAGTGCACAAATTATTTTGCCATGCATAGAGTTGCTTCTCTCTTGGGGAAACTATTTTTAATAACTTGTTACTAACCCTTGGACTTGGTTTAATTAATTTTTGCTTTTAGTTTTTCCCCCTTCTTTTGTTAAAGAATTTTAGGCTTCATTAATTTCTTATAAGGTTTATTAAATGAATTAGATGTGTAGATATTACTAAACCCCCTCCTGGGTTGG